>JACBAH010007368.1:0-28079 GCA_014282315.1 Neospermospora avenae | reverse complement strand
GTGGGCACAGAGATTAGATAGGCGGATGACATGGGAGGCCGAGAAGAAGACAAGCACACAAGACATGAAGATCTTGTGAGAGTTTCTCTTCCCGTGTGAGAAGAGTCTAATTATTGGGTTGATCTGCTACTCCTGTGGCTGCACGGATCATATACTTGTAGATCTTTTAACAGCGTCTGAATGGAGGCAACATATCGTTACAGTATTTTGTTACAGTATCAGTGCCGCGGCGAAACTTCCGATCACGATATCCACAACTCATCTCATGTCATTCGTTCGTCGACTTCAAAAAACTCACTGACTCCACTTCTTACATACTGGTACGACCATCGCTGCGCTCTCCAGTCTCCGCAGTCCTCCGTCCACAGAGTCTCATGACTCAAGAATGTAACCTCCAGAAGGAGTCTCCATTCTCCAGAATTCCAGAATCAGAGACGCCGTCAGGAAACTGTGGAATTCACCGCAAAAAGGGCCGCGATGCACTGAACAACCCACCGCGGGGAACTGGAGAGAAGGAGAAGCTTACGCTTATGAATCCGACAGAGCGGCATGCCAAATTGCGAGGCCGTGACAAGTGTTGAAGCAAAGTTGCAAGAATAAGTCATGACATGTTAAGAACGACGAGAGAATTCAAGCATGACAAGAAAACAACTGGCAGCCACAAAGAAGCAGTTAAGCTTTGCTTCGGATCTTGGTATTTGCCCAGCGCGGGTCAACATCGTCATCTCGCCTCATTTTGATTGTCGTTCCGAGCTGTACAGATTGGACGCCACAACGACCGGAGGCGGTAAATCACAGCCTCAACCGACACAACATTACTAGATATTTAACCTCTGAAAGAATAATTCAGAGAGGTGGTCCAACTGTAACAAGGAAAAATATGAAAACCTCTCGTGACTTCCCCGTACCCTTTCTCCAAACAATATTCTCGTCTCCAGATCCGTAGAACTACCGAGGAAGTTATGCACTGACAGGTCGACCCGCCAAACCACCAGGATCGGAGCCAGACATGACACTGAAGTTTTCGGCCGCGCTGAACAGTCCGACCCATCTGGCGGGTCTTTCGCACCTGGGAACTGGTAAGGCGCTGGCCGAAGAACGTTGCATCTCGCGTGGGATGTCCACTTCTTCGTCACGTTGTTACTTGCGACTGGGCCGAACTGACTGGATTACGGAGATAGCCACGAGCAAGATGGAGACTTGGAGGTGAGGGGTGAGGAGCATGGAGATTTGATGGATCGTGATGGGGTTTGATGGGTCGCTGGAAGGGCCGAATACAATTGTCTGGGAAAAGTTCGGGGAAGAGGAGTACTCCGTGGAAAGAGAAAATGGGATTCGGGTATAAGATAATCGTTCCCCCATGAGAGGGAATTTCTATTCAGCAGGTTCAACTTCTTCTGTACTAATCGACAATATCCTCGCTTCGCTAATCAACTGTTCATCCACAACAACATAATGGGTGGAGCAGCTTTTGCAGGCACGGCCGATACTGGCCGTGTCGAAGCTCCAGTGACATGGAAATCTTACATGATGTGTGTCTTTGCTGCTTTCGGTGGTGTATTCTTCGGCTACGATTCCGGATACATTTCTGGAGTCCTTGCTGTAAGTCTTCCTGCCACAAATCCTAGCTGAATATGGCTTACAAGTATGATAGATGGACTACTTCATCAATCTGATGACTGGTAAACCAATTCCCGGCGTCGACGCATCAGCAGCCCAACTCGCAGCTTTCGTCATCCCAACATCCGACAAGACTTTGATCGTCTCTATCCTCTCAGCCGGAACATTCTTCGGTGCCATCATTGCCGGTGACTCGGCAGACTGGATCGGACGAAGACTCACTGTTATCCTCGGATGCTTTATTTACGGTGTCGGTTGTATTATGCAAACCATTGCTACTAGCCTCGGTCTTTTCGTTGCTGGACGTCTGATCGCCGGATTTGGAGTTGGTTTTGTCTCTGCTATTATCATTCTTTACATGTCTGAGATCGCACCTAAGAAAGTCCGAGGAGCTATTGTTTCTGGTAAGCTTTTTTGATTCGACCCTTGGCGTTTACAATTCTAACAGATAACAGGCTACCAATTCGCCATCACAATCGGTCTCCTCCTCGCCTCATGCGTAGACTATGCAACCCAGCACCGCACCGATTCGGGCTCCTACCGCATCCCAGTCGGTCTCCAACTCGCATGGGCGCTCATCCTCGCCGGGGGACTTTTCTGGCTTCCCGAATCTCCAAGATTCTTCGTCATGAAGGGTCGTCTTGATGACGCTGCTCGTGTTCTCGAGAGACTGCGTGATCAACCAGCCGGATCTGAGCTCGTTCAAGCTGAACTCACTGAGATCATCGCAAACCACGAGTATGAGATGTCCGTCATCCCGCAAAATGGATACTTCTCCTCATGGGCAAATTGCTTCAAGGGTGGCCTCTCGAACCCAGCTTCCAACCTTCGCCGTACTATCCTGGGAACGAGCATCCAGATGATGCAACAGTGGACTGGTGTAAACTGTAAGACTGAACCCCAAACTGCATATTTCCATAGCTAACATAACGCCCAGTCATCTTCTACTACGGAACTACCTTCTTTACCGCCCTTGGTACGATCAAGAATCCATTCTTAATCTCACTGATCACTACCCTGGTCAACGTCTGCTCGACACCCGTCTCCTTCTGGATCATCGAGCGTTTCGGCCGCCGCGCAATCATGATCTGGGGTGCTATCGGCATGGTCATCTGCCAATTCATCGTCGCCATCATCGGAGTCTCGACCGACAGTACCGCTTCCGTTCAAGCCCAGATCGCATTCATCTGCATCTACATCTCCTTCTTCGCCACGACATGGGGTCCTGGAGCTTGGTGCGTTTTCTTGAGACACTTCTTACCCCTTCCCGAGACACTTCCCGAGACGTCTTTTAACGAAAATCTGCTGACTGTATTGCGTATAGGGTCGTCATCGGCGAGATCTTCCCGCTCCCCATCCGCTCCCGCGGCGTCGGACTTTCAACCAGCTCAAACTGGCTCTGGAACTGCATCATCGCCATCATCACTCCCTACCTCACCTCGACCGACGGCGGCGGCGTCGATCTCGGCTCAAATATCTTCTTCCTCTGGGGCTCTCTCTGTTCCCTCTGCGTCGTCTACGCTTACCTTCTCATTCCTGAGACTAAGGGCTTGACCTTGGAGCAGGTCGATCGTATGTTGGAAGAGACGACGCCAAGAACGAGCGCGAAATGGGTCCCGCATTCGACGTATGCGGCCGAGATGGGTATGACGGATAAGAAGAGGGAGACGGCTGAACATGTCGAGAAGGGGATTTTGGTGGATCAGGATAGTGCGAAGAGCGTCGTGTAAGGGTTAGGAGGAGATGGGGATGTGGAGCTCGGGGTAGAAATGATGGCTTGTAATGATATGCCTCTACGAAAGAAAGAAAGGACGAAAGAGAGAGGGTCTTGTATATACCAGACCTGAGACTTACGTATCTACGATAATCACTCGGTCCCAATAGTCTCCAAGGCCGAGTTCGGCGAATTGAAGAAAAAAATAAAACATGTCACTTCATCACACCTCAGACAGACTTTCACATAAATTCTTCGCTTTTGTCACTTATGGTCATTCTCGGATTGTTTTGGAATTGCTAGGGTCTATTACACTCGTCCAGGAGCAAGCTAGATTCACGATCAATTCACGAAAATCACGATGTCACGATATAACCTTTCTCTGACATCCACTACACCTTTATCGTATCAAAGCATCGGGAGTCGGAGACACACCGCAGAATGCCTATCTCCGCCCGATCCTCCACTACTTTGCGGGCATCCACACTCATGTTGCATCTCTCCGATGACCCGCCGTCGCCGTCCACCCACTCTCCCATTCCAGCAAGGCTCGAATTCCATGAAAGTAGAAGTTTGACTATACACATGCGACGCATGCGAGAATCTCTGCTCCTTGAATTTATTTTTTTGGCACCGGAATCAACCTCCCTTACGCCAGTGGAAGTGTCAGTAGAGCTGGGAAGCTTTCAGATTTCAAGTACTCAAGATACGAGAAATACTCGTTTGCTTCAACGAAGGCAGGAAGATGAATTAGCTGTGAACACTACAAATATGTACGCCGGAATCAGTTGTGAATTTGGAGGATCTGGCTCCTGAGATAGTAGGTAGCTATCATACTGAGTTGTCTGTCAACTTGTGGTTGATCGTAATCATAATGCAGACGTTTAGAAACATCGAGAGATGACGACAGGAGAGGCATGCAGTGCCTGCGAAACCTGCAATGGAGATTGAGATCTTCCTCTATGTCTAGGCTCTTTCCAGGAGATGACTCGTTTGATCTGTAGAGAGATAAGAAGCAGTCGGCACTGACAGAATCAGTCCACCATAAGTATGAATCTCCACGGACAGGAAGGACGGTTCGATGTTTACCGAGGAAATGAGTGAGCTAAAAAAAAGTTACTCCTGAAGTTGTGAGACGAGCGAGTAGTTATACGTCGATTTTTGAAACCCTATGAATTACTCCAGTCGATTGTTTGTTGCTCTTCAAATCGATAGAGCATTGAGAGAGATAAGATCTAGAGGTACCTTAACATAGCTTGGGCCGGCCCACTTCAGCTCGGCCTTGGCAACACGTGAGTCGGCGGACTGAGGCCACCAGAATCCGCTCGAGCTGCACTCACAGACGACGACAACGTCAATATACAAGCTCACACTCAATATCAAACAACTCTCCTCGATCACAGTCTTCAAGATATGGACTTCAAGATGACTGCCAGGTAAGTTTACAGTCTTCTCGATGGCGTTGGGGTGGAGGTTGCCAGTACTACCTTCTACTCAATGCATTACACTTGCTTTTGGCATGGTGGTAACTTTTCTATATGTCTTCCTCTCTCCTCCACCTTTCTGTTTCATCACGTTCTCGTTGGATGTATACAATCCTCGAGTTTCATTCTATCATTTCAGCAATTTCTATACTCCCAGTCCTCATCGTGGTGGTGGTTTACCATCCTCTATCACTCCTCACAGCTGGAAAGCCTCCAAGGCGGCAGCTGCACGTGCTCTCCAGCAATCGACGCTAGTCACAATCCTTCCTCTTCAACAACGCGCCTACATGTTACTGCCGCCAAACATCCTCGTCGCCGCTTCATCAACCAACAAAAAAACATCAACCTTTACCCGCAAAATTCAACTCGAAACATCTACTTCCCCGAAAAGAGAAATTATCATCAGCAATGGCCGGCGGAAAAGGAAAATCTTCAGGCGGAAAGAGCTCGGGCGGGAAGAGCGGACACGATAGTGGAAAGAAGCAGCAGAGCCACTCCAGCAAGGCCGGACTTCAAGTAAGTATTTCATTGCGCAACGCTTTGTACAATATCTGCAGACGTATCGCGATCGATTCGGAGGTATTCTGGGGTCTGCTTCGATGGTGCTTGGGAGGATATCGACACCCCGCAGTGTCGCGTCATTCAGATCAACGACACGAATCCAAAGAAATTGAGGATGAAGAATTTGCGTACGATGCATTGCGCGCTTTTGCAGCTCCACGAAGGTGCGAACACGCCGTACGGACCACCTTGGATCCTGCGATATCCGACGCGCCTGAAATATCAACAAATCCAAGACTCAAAATACTCGACCCCAGCCTCCCGCATAATCAGACCTCGAATTCCTCCCAATAAGCACACAGCACTTGTCGATTTACATGCTAGAAAGAGACCAGAAAAGCTAACATATGAAATTTTTAGTTCCCCTGTGGTCGTGTTAAGCGTTTCTTGAAGAACAACACCCAGAACAAGATGCGCGTCGGAGCCAAGGCTGCCGTCTACGTTACCGCTGTCCTCGAATACCTGACAGCTGAGGTTCTCGAGCTTGCAGGAGTGAGTCATACATTCTTCCCCACCTCTATCTGATCGGGCCACTTATACAAGATGCGCGTGCTAATCCTTCGGTCTTTAGAACGCCGCCAAGGACCTCAAGGTCAAGCGTATTACTCCCCGCCATCTTCAACTCGCTATCCGTGGTGATGAAGAACTCGATACCCTCATCCGTGCCACTATCGCTTTCGGAGGTGTTCTGCCACATATCAACCGCGCGCTCTTGTTGAAAGTTGAGCAGAAGAAGAAGAAGTTGGCTATCGAGGCATAGATTCGGACATTACAAATCTGAGTGCTAGGCAACGACCTCCGATTTTTCTTTTTGTTTCAAGTGGATTCGTGGACTGGGATGGGAAAGATACCGCGGTGTATGGGGAAATCTATTTGTGGTTTACAACACTTTTTTTTTTTTTACTTGAGTGCTCGAATGCTTTACTGCGGGGTAGGGTAATGATATCGTCTTTGAGTTGGGAAAATGCAGACGCGTCTTTAGGACGTTATCAGGTCTGATGAGATGCAAAATAGCTATAACCAGGACGGGTAGTTGTACCAATACGATGAGAGATTTCCTTGCAGGTGATAGGATAGAAGAGGTCATATATCGCAGGTAGGTGGGTTTCGTTGATCCGAGTTCAAAGACATCTCAGTTTAGCTTGAGTTCAAGTCTGGGCGAAGTTTTGATCTCTTTCTTCTCAAAATACATGACTAGCGCTCAGGTATACGTAAGGTGCTGAATGTAATCATGTCCGAAGCCATGCGTCAAAGAAAAGAGTCTAGATGACAAAGAAAGAAATGGCACCGGCCTACCCTGCCAGCAGGTCGAAACCTCCCAGTAGAGTAGAGCATCTGTGCTTTCTCGCCTAATAGTTAGCATCTCCTAGAAATATTCATGCGCTACCACGGTCACGGTGTCCCCCGAGACTTCAAGCAATCAGTCACTTTCTTTCAAGCGTATTGCCGCTATTCACTTCGAAATCCGTTGTTTAATTCACAACGTACTCGATCATTTCTTTGTTCAATTCACAATGTTCTCATCGTGCATGCAGTGTAGGCGGCGTTTCATTATCGTCAATACGCTAATTCATAGCTTCCGATCTCAATACAACTTTCGTTTCCCAGTCCCCGCGTCCAGCTACTATACTTCTTGCTTCTTAAGCTTGCTAATTATCCAAGGCCGAGCAGCTATGGCATAATTCACGAGCTGAATATCAACTTTCAAGCTCTTCAGTATCTATCTGGCCGTTCCCTTAGCTTCAGCTACGACTTCAACGCCCGCTAAGGTGCCCAGGCTTGGTCTAGTACTACTAGCCATAGACAGTGACGGTCTTGGAGAAGCTGGATATCTGTGTATCTATACTCACAGTACAAGGAGGAAACGTGGTGGAGAAGCAAGCGGAGAACGTCAAACGTTCGCCTGCGAGTCTGTTGAAGAAGAGATTTGCTTCTGAAGATATCCATGAAATAGGTGGAAAAATAGAGAATCAATGAGGGACGAGGGATGAGATATAGAGAGGAAATATAGAGGATGGGTTGTTGAGAGAAGAGTTTGGAGATAGGAGACTAAGATGGAGGAGGGTAGGAATGTATTTGTGGTTATTTTTCTTCAGCTGGTTTTGGGCGTTTCGGGTATGAGAGTTTGAGGAGGTAGGTCAACTGGGGATTCTTCTTTCATGATTTTATGAGCGTGGACACATAGCCCTTCGGCTTATATGTCAAGCGTGAACAGTCAACCAGTACGAGTTTGTAAAGACGCTGATCTGTTGGTTGCCGAAGGACTGCTTGAAGATGGAAGTCATTATTCATTATTGATCTCCCTATCCGTCTTCCCTCCCTTGTACGCCCGCTGTCATGAAAGCACATGGCGACCTAGAACGCCTACTACTCACCTTTCACACTCATCGCATCTCCAGATCCCTTCCCTTCACACCACCGACACGGATTTCATCATCCAAATCATCCTGGTCAATAATAAACGGATCCTGCTCTACACTCGCATACTGCACACCTTCTTCCTCTGCCCCAACAACGCCCTTCCTGTCAAGCTTTCCTTTGTTTTGGAGGACGTCGGTGATAGTGAGGCCCTTGGACCAGAAGTACCACATCGGGATCAAAATCGTGAGTTGAAGCATCAGAGCTCCGAAGTAGAGGTAAAAAGACGTCGAGGATGCGTGAGCGAGTTTGAGACCTCTCGATGGATGTTAGTCGATCTGTGGCAAGCATCTCTAACGGAAGGACGAAAAGGCGTCACTCACAGTCCAACATTGAGATTGCCAAGGAGTAGAAGGCCACGCCCGACCCAGACATGGTAGTTTGATATGGCAGTCCTGCGACCTAGTTTGACGTAGTTGACGTGATGCCAATATCCTAGTAGAGCTTGTGCGATCATGCCTGGGAGAACAGCCAGACCGATGATTTGGTGGAAAGTGGAGAAATGACCGCCATGCTGCGCATATACAGATTAACAACCTCCTCACACGTATATCCTCATCTTCGTTGAACCCCTCCCTAACGACTGGAGATGAGATTGAGAGAATTACTCACGGCAAAACTCAGCCAGATCCCCATTAAACACCCAACCACAATCCCAACCCCAGCAATGCTCTGCACAACCCAGTGCATCTTAAAAGCCTTCCTCGTCCCGCTTCTTATCGCTAGGATACCGCCTGAGAGAGCCATGACACAGATTGTCAGTAAGAAGCCGTGGATGGAGACTAAACCAAAGGCTTTGTGTTTATGGTGTTTCTTCTTTGGCGGATCGTTCATCGTGATGCGTCGAGAGGATACTTGGGCTATTGAAGGTGCAACTGAGGGGTGGTGGGAATAGCTAGACTCCATGTTCAGGGTGGTGATACCTGTTTTAAATCATCAGACCTCTTTCTACCCAGTGCCCAAAAGCCAGAAGTCGAAGCGGTAGAACGAAATGGGTCGGAGGACAGGACATACCTCGATCAGTATGCATATTTAATTTCAGATCCGGATGATCGACTCTGGTATTCTGCATGAAATTCGCACTCCATATCCACTTCTGCTTGCTAGATTCCACATCTAGATCGCTCCGAGTCCATTTCTCGCAATCATAGCAGAGCAATTGCGCATTATGGAGGCCGTCTGGTGAGACCCAGGTACGTGTCACGTTTATAACCGGGACGGAGCTGTAGGATGTCGCGATAACTTCTGGTGGAATATGGCCTGGTGCGGTGCGAATGGATGTTGTGATATCTATCATTATCATCAGTCTCCTTCTGAATCGGATTCGAACCCCTACTTCCAGCATCTGTTCGATTTGAGAGGAGAGGGTCAAAAACCAACCACCGTCCTTCGTCCCTGGATACATAATCACCATCAGCGCATCCTTCATCTCCTTCCCGACCCCCAATGCCGCCCATCCATTCCTATTCTCAAATCTCACCGAAAAGTGAATAGACACATCTTTCGCTTTCGTAGTATCGTTCTTATACGACGTGATCGCGAAACAGAGATCTGCTCTTTGAGGTTCGACGTGACAAAATTGCAGCGCCTTTGTCAAGCTCAGCAGCGCGAGAAGCGCAATAAAACTCCAAGATTGACGCATTTTTGCATGACCGGGCGAATTTATCCTCTTGGATTGTTTCGCGGAAGGGAGGTAAGAATTGTGTGAAGTTGAAGGTGATGAGATGAGATGAAGGTGTTTATGAGAGTTTCTGAATCGTGTAATCGTGCTTACGAGATGCGGGATTGGCTGTTTGCGGCTGAGTATATTTACGCCACACCCGTACGAGGAAGGCCGTACTACATTGTGAGCAGTCAATCAGTATTAATACTTGCTTCTTTGATTGACTCGGTTTGTGATCTAGAGTTCAGTTTCAGTTGTACACTTGCAAGAGAGGTAATTCGGATCTGTCTTATTTGTTTGTCATGTTTATAAATTCCATGGTGTCTTAGCGAGACCCCGTTTCAAGCGCTAGTAAATATCGACAGGTTCTATAGTAGCTGAAAAGGAAAAGGCTTCGAGAGTAGTGTATCATGCGTAGCAGCTAAAGCTATATCATAAGATGAAGCATCAGAGATTTCCTCACGCAGTATGTATATATCATGTTTTCCACAGGGTCAAGTGCCCAAGATATACTCAAAGTCATGCATCTTAGATTCTCATTCTGTCAGGGCTATCCGGTTGCTTACGTACGAACCCATTTTGGCTCGTCCACGCTTTGATCATAGTTTTATGGGACATGCATATACTAAGTAGAAGGAAGACCCAGAAGCACGCTCACAAAGAAAAGCATGTTTCAGAGAAGTCGAGACTCGGCGGCATTGGATAATATAATGGCATTATGATTAAAATTTCAAGACTCATGTTTTCTTCCAGCACCCTACCAGACTGGTCCAGACATACCGAAAAGACACCATGCTAAGTAAAACACCTCAGAATCGTTGCATCTCTCCTACTTCCTCAGCTCCTCTAGCTCAAATTCTCACCCTCCGCCTGATCCTGCGGCGTCTTCTTCTTCTCGCTCCCCTTATTCTCCTTCTCGGGGTCCTTCTTAAACAGCTTCAGCACTGGAGCGAGTTTCTCCCCGATCCCCTTCCCACTTCCCTTCCTGACTCTGAAAAAGTAGTAGAATAATACCGCCGCGGCGATATTGAAGATGATAAACGCAAATCCGATGCCGTAATCTCTCCATCTCGTCGTATAGCTAATAGCTACACTCTTCAAGAACTGGTCGGCGATCGTCGCAGTGCAGTACTCGCAATCCGAAGTAGCTTGCGGATTGTAAATGGCTCCACCGGCAGCCGATGCGTAGGGTCCGAGGTATTGACCGCAGGTTTGACCCGCTGGTGGTTGCATGACAGCGAGTTCGATATCTGAGCAGCGGACTGGACGGCCTGAAAGACCTGTTGTCGCTATTGCCGAGACAAGATCTGAAAAAATCCATAAGTATTGCAATTCTCTATACCGCCTGTAATGATTCTAGAGGGAGGCGGGAACTGATAGGTGGAAACTCACAAGTCAAAGGCGAGGCGCGATACATGAAGATCCAGAAGCCTGGCAACGCAAATGGAGGCTGGAAGACACCGTTGAACGTCAGACACATTGAGAACATCAGTGTGGCTATGTTTCCGGCTGTTTCTGCGTCTGGGAGAGCGGCGATCATCATGTGTGCGAACGTACTCGCAAATACGAAAAATTGTACCAGCAGTAACAAAATCAGACCTTGGCGTTCTCCAGATGGAATGCCGCCTCGTGTGTAAATCGGGTAGAAATACGACGCGAAGACTAAAATACCCAGTAAGATCTGATACGGGATCTCGACGATGATATTTGCAATTAAGAAGGCTTTCCAGGAATAAGCTTTCGATGGTCGTTCCCGCACCTCGTAAAGATCTCTTTGCAAGATGAAGCGTGGCATGATTTGTTGCACGAGAGTAGTGAAGATAGTCGTTATCATGAAGATCGAAAAGATGGCATTCTGAAGACCTTGCTGCGAAGGATCGATATGGAAGAATGAGAAGCCGATGAACAAAGCTGATGCGACGCCGAGTAGGATCTTGGCGTAGATGTACTCCGGAGTGCGCCAGTATTGTTGAAAGACTCGGACGGTGACTTCGTACAGTTGAGCGGGGAATGGCATTGCGAATTCGGAGTGTGATGAATCATCGGAGGAGGAGGGGTTCTCTTTGCCCATCTCGTTCTGGATACGCGAGAGCTCGTTTTGGATCTCCTTGGCTTCGTTGCTGCCTTTCCAGACTTCGTGCCAGTCTTTGGTGGATTTACCGGTTGCGCCGGCGCCGACCATTGTCAACACTTGAGAGAGTTAGCAGGGTTCCATAGGAGAGAAGATACTAACTTACTGTATTCAGCAGGATTATCGTCCTCACCACACTTATCTGCTCCGTTAGATTCAAAGTAGTTAAGAAGAGTCTCCGAGTTTTCTCCAATATCACCAAAGTAAACAGTACGACCACCCTTCGCCAAGAATAACAATCGATCGAACTCCTGGAAGAGAATAGCACTAGGCTGATGAATAGTAGCCAAAACGGCCTGTCCATTATCCGCCAGCTTTCTCAAGAAGGCCACAATAGCCCACGAGGACTGCGAATCAAGACCGGAAGTTGGTTCATCCAAGAAAAGTAATAGAGCAGGCTTTGCTGCCAGTTCGACGCCGATGGTAAGCAGTTTGCGCTGCTCCACATTAAGACCCTGTCCTGGAACACCGACAACGGCTTCCGCAAACTCCTGCATGTTGAGCATCTTGATGACGTCTTCTACGAAGTCGTATTTTTCTTGCTTGGACACGGTCTTTGGTTGGCGAAGCATGGCAGAGAAGCGAAGTGCTTCGCGGACGGTGGTGGTTTCCAAGTGAAGATCCTATCATGTAATCAGCATCTGGTCGTTGTTATTTATTGAAGAAATTTACCTGTTGCTGAACATAACCAGTCTTCCGCTGAAAACTTTCATCAAGTGGCTTCCCCGAAACCAACATATCACCCGTCACAACACCCATGCTCACTCTCTGCGCCAGCACGTCCAATAAAGTTGTCTTTCCCGCGCCCGAAACTCCCATCAAAGCAGTCAAAGTACCAGGCTTAACCCAGCCTGAAACGTTATCAAGCAATCTTCTTGGTTCGCCCTTGATCTTGATATCGTAGCAGACATCTTTCCAGGTAAAAACATCAGTTTGCGGAGGCAGAGCAGCGACCTGATCATCTTGCTCCTTATCGACATCTTTGACCTGGTATACAGCGTCAGAGGTAGGCATGGGGGCTTCTTCGTCATTCTTCGCTGCCTTCTCGGCGACCTCGAGATGTTTTGGAACGTGACCGCGGCGGAAAACCAGGACTTCTGCTTTACTGTCTGTTGCGGAGTTCCACTCAGTAGCAAGCAAGTAAACGAACAAAAAGAATATCATGAATGCGAACATGAATCCGAGATTTCTCCAGATGTGGGAGTAGGAGTACTGGAATTGCGCATCGAGATAATCATCACCGGAAACAGTGAGCTGACCAGCGACCGAACCTGCAACAGCACACACGAATTCATCTCCTACGCTGGGGTAGCCGGGGCCGCTGGGCACGAGCTGTGAGCAGGCGAAGCGCTGGCCGTGAAGCTCATTCACAAACAATCCTTCGAAGGCGTAGGCTACGGGGTTAATCCAAGATATCCATTTGAACCAGGGATGCATGAGAGGGCGTGGGATGACGAAGCCGGTATAAATGACAATTGCGAGGGTTGCTACTCCTGCAATGGCGAGGGCCTGAGAGACGGTCTTTGTGGACGCTGCGATGGAGCGGTAGATTTGCGACATCTGAGTAGGTCAGCTAGAGGATTGTTGAGGGAGTAAGGAGAGATTACAGTCAATATCGCAACGAAATTGAACATGAAGAATATGAAGAACTGCGAAGGCTCTCGTCTCAAACCAGCCAAGAAATACAGAATTATATTGAAGCAAGTAGCAATCATGAACTTGACCGGGATATCTGCCACGATACCAGCTAAGGCTTCTGTAAAAGGGTGATAGAAGGCATACGATGCCTGCTTCTCCACGATAGGACGTTGTGCGTACAAGGTATTGATTTCGGAGATCGCGATGAGAGCATTCAGTAGCACGGCGAAGAAGAGTACACCACCTTTCTGGAAAAAGCTGGCTGTGTCGTTACGTGTACCGTAGAAAATGGAACCAATGATCAAAGCCATGACGATTTGACCGATGATTGTAGTAATTGTCGAAGTCTTGTCGTTCCATAAACGCTGGTAGGCTCTTTGGGTGCAGTACTTGACCTGCATAGGGATGCTGACCGTGTAAGGCGATTGAGGCCTGACGTGATTTGCTTGCATTCCCTTTCGGCTTTCACTGAACTGCTCAAGAGTTGCACCACCCATCGGAAACTCCTCTTCGTGCTCATCTGTCTCTCTCTTCAGATTCTTGCATTGCTGAGATTCCTTCCAGTATTTCTCGAAGTCATCCGGTGTGCGAGGAACTTTACTCTCGTATCCCTTACGAGCTGTTCGCTCAGAAGGGTTTGTGACCGAAGTCAAGAAGTCACCAGTCGTTTGACGAGGGGGACACTCGAAGCCCATGTCAAGGAAATACTGCTTCGCCTCATCGCAAGGGCCGAAGTAAATCTGCCTTCCCTCGTAAAGCACGACAGCCTTATCAAATTCGTCATAAATAGCTTGAGAAGCTTGATAGATAGCTACCAAGTGGCAAGCACCGCTCAAGTTTGCAGACATACGAAGAGATCTTGTAAACTCCAATGCAGTAGCTGCATCAAGACCACGAGTAGCATTGTCCCAAGATGCGATTGGCGAACCAGCGAGAGCCATCTCGGCGATACTGACACGTTTTCGCTCCCCACCGGACACTCCGCGCACAAAGTCGTTTCCGACTTTGGTATTGTATGTGTGCGAGAGACCAAAGATGGCCATTACAACCTTGGCCATGTGCTTTGCCCATGATTCTCTGTCTATACCGTCGACGAGTCTTTGTTGTGGTGTTCGCACGCGAGCGGCAAATTCGAGGGTTTCGCCGACTGTGAGATGGGGAAAGTGTTTGTCGACTTCTTGGTTGTAGACAATCTCGCCTTTGAATTGCTTCACCATCTGCTTTTGAGAGATACCTATTTTCATGTTAGCATCCGTAAGGCTTCATATCTTGGGAATATCAACTCACCATTATAGTGGACTACAGATCCCTCTTTCATGTCTAATCCAGTAAGTTCACCCATGAGAGACTTCAGAAGTGTCGAGCAACCACTTCCAGGTCTACCAAGTACGACGAGCATCTCTCCACTCTTCAAGCAGCCCTCGAAATTATTCAAGATCGTCTTTTCTGGTCCTTTGCCGAAGAATTCTCCAAATCGGAGAGGAGCAAGTAGGAGGGATCCAACATTCTTCTGCAAGTTGATGGCAGATCCAGAACCGCAAACTCTCAAGTTCTTCCATACGATACCTGCTCGGCGTTGAACAACGTTGTTCTGGTCCATCAGACTCATTAACCTAGGTGAGAATATTAGTGGTACGTAAAATGAAAAAGCGGGGAGCGAACGTACATCCTTGACCACTTGTACACATCGAATTCCGGAGACTCAGGATCCAGCACTGGGTCACCAATATTAATTCCTGCCAAGGTATCTTGCTTTTCTACAGGTGCATCCATGGTAGTGTTCGTTCTTGACATCGCGGCAGTATTCGTCCTCGAAATAGTAGCCCTTCCAGTAAAAGTCGAAGCAATCCTCTTCAATTCAGCACGGTCCCTAGTCGTGACGGGTTCGAACTCTCTCCGATCTCTCATCGACTTCGTTGTTTGCACTCTCTCTAGCTTCTCGTCACCATCTGTGGAACTATCATGACGCAAAGATTCGGGGCGTTCGATTTCATCTTCTATGTATCCTGGATGATGACCCTGTCTATTCTGAGAAGTTGTATGTCTGTCAATGACTACGAATTCATTTTCCGAATGATATCCTGGGGGACTGCTTTGCCCAGAAAGAACGTTTTCCGTCCGCATTGGCTGGAAGACGGGTTTCTCTTCGTGTGATGCCATTGTTGATGTTCAGGAATGTTATGCGTGCATTTGCGATATCACCAAACAGGCAGCTGAGAAGCCTGGATTTCTCGCAATTCCGTGACAGCGAACACGTCACTTTCGAATCAATACCGAAGATCTGTTTACGTTATCTTGCGGGGTCCCGATGTTGATTTGTACTTTTGGTGCTAGCTTGTCACTATTCGTGGTAGTGTAGAATTTAGTTCGCGCGCGCCATTGAGGTCATCTCCCGCAAGGCGAAGCCGCTTGGTACTGATATGGACCGTTAAAGTTCAGACTAGACTACCGCCGGATTGGTAGAGCGGCCGAGGATGAGAAGAATCTTCGGATTCCGAGTGAATATGGAGCTGTGTATGCTGATATGAACTTTCTGGGGCCAGGCTGGCATTTTATGTACAGTTGAGGCATAATCCGATGCCGAGTATCGAGCATGTTGAGCGGGGAGATTGGGATTGGTATTCCTCGATTGGACCCAAGGAATGATTCAGCGCGGTGCATTGAAGCCATATTGAGACCTTGCAATTTTTGTTTGTACCACTTGAGCATCGTTGGCGTTGCTGACAGTGATGATCTTGTCTACAGTCAGGGTCGTTATTATTGTGAAAGTCCGTGAGCTGTGCGAGGACCTTGTGATTTTAATTCCAATAAGAGTTTAGGCAGGTAGTCCGATATGCACAAAAGCAGTTGATCGGCTGTTTCTAATCCATGGAAATGTTATTGCGGAGGTAGTATCACAGAACATTCTTGTCAAGCAGTCAAGTGAAGCTTGGGATGTTGATGACCAGTTGGTTACAGGGTCCAGGACTTTGAATTTGCTGGGTTGTTGCGGGAGCTGACTGATGAGACAGGGGGCTGGGCAGCCTGGGGTTGAGCTGCAATGGAGATCGTAAATGGGATTTATTTACGAAGTTACGAATTACGATAGTGCTGACTGCTGTGCTTTGAGGCGTCTGAACAATGCCGCGATGAAAAATCGTGTCGATGTTGCGGCCATCAGATGCCCTGCTTGGCAGGAATATCCAATACCTTCTAAACACTGAGTGTCCAACCTGCCCTGCCCTGCCTCCCCTGCTACTGCAATAAATTCCATACTTATCAGCTTCAGTCCGAGCTCCGAAGTACGAAGATACGATGAAGTAGAACGCTACGAAACTTTCGCCCTAATAGACTTCCCGTTCATCGTCTCTGCCTTCCCATCGCATTCCTGTTCCTCCGCCGTGCACGGAGGATCGGACTCTAAACATTGCGATATAATACTGACACTAGAATCAAAACTTCAATCTAGACCATCGCCTAGAAGCAGGGACACACAGTTTGCGCACGAATAACGACGATGCCCAGGCTGTAGTGTTGAAGATGACGTACCTCCAAGCTCTGTACCAATAGACATTAAGTCAATCAGCATCCATAATATTGTGTTTGTGTTTGACAAGAGTCAGGATAGTTACTATTTCTAGTAACACTGATTCCGGCTGCAGTTGGAGTTAGTGTTACGTCCGTTTCTTCGGATCCTCGCTTTCGGATCGGCTGTGTTTTCTTCCCGTCCTCCCGCCCAACGGTCCTGACTTTCTGGTACCGGTAATCTTTGTCTATTTGCTGGTTAGTCATTCGAACGGCGTGATGTTCCTCCACTTCGACACGTAAGCAAGCCGGGAAAATATGATCCTGCGTAGTTCATGCTTGGCTGCCTTCCGGATACTTGGCTGTTGGAAGAGAGTTCAACCCACAGCACGGAATTCCGTCGAGTTGTATTTGTTCAACTCAAGATGCACGTGAGAAACATCAAGATGCTACAAGCATGTCTTCTGATTTGAAGTTCCCGCCTAATCATCCCGAATCATTTGATACTAAATGATAGCTCTCTGTATAATAGCCTCTTTGCTTGAAAAGACAATCCACTTTCAGTGTAGAAAAATTCATTAACTTGATTCCACAATGCTTGGTGGTCTAGTAGAACCTCGATAGTAACTTATTTTATATTAGCATAATCTATAGAATGCTTCCTTGGAAAAGACTTGATGTAATTCTTGGCTCTTTTGCGTGACATCTTCTATCAGATGCCGGTGTTGTTTTGACACTGCCCCAATTGAGCCATTTTATCGAAGCGTGCCCGTCATCTAGGAAAGTCGATGCCGCTTTCATAAGTACGTATTGAAGTTTATCACAATCGTTTTGGAGGGACGACTTGGAGGTAATGTATAACACGAACGACAGAGTATCTGCAGACTTTGTGACTGAGCTCTACGACTTCCTTGGAAATTCATCAGCCCCTAAGCGAGAGGTGCACCGTACGTATAGCATGTTCACCATTTAGCTGATATTGCCGAGTTGGTTTCAATCCATGATCAACTAATATCAAACCTCGAAGCTAAGACCAACGATAAGAGGATTCAATTTTTCTTGCAGTGGAACCATAGCGCGTTTCCGCAAATCGAGGTAGGACCTAATGGACATTTGGGACCTCCAATCCATGCCCACACAGTTGATCTTCTCCTTATTGCATCTTCTGGCAGTCAGTTCGGAAGCTTATTCAGTCTCGAAGTCTTTTATCAATTTCGGCCTCTAAGGCGCTTGTCAATATCAACTTGGGACAAATATAGGGCTGGTATGTAATGATTACGATCAACATTTGTCGACGTTCACTGTCACAAGCGTCGACTATCTTCGACGCACAAGCATCCCTTGCGCCCTATTCCGGAAAGATACAACTCTTGATCTAACATGGAATTTCTCCTTGTAGTTGATTTGATTCTTGCCCTGGTTGCGAAGCAGACAAAACGAAGGCTGGAAATCATCATAAGAACAAACTCGCACAGTGCTCGCTCCGATCTAAGTCAAGAATAGTAACCACAACTATACGTACGATGGTTTCCGTTGCCTTTTTCTGGAGTTCTAATTGCAGTGTACAGCCTTCGCCTTGTCAGCAATATTACGAATAATCCTCTTGTTCGCCAATACGATGCTGTTATCAAAAATTTCTCTTATCATAATATCAGCTTCGCTTCTGACAGTATGGTTACATCATCAAGGGCTCACAAGAAACAATTCGACGGAATCTCGAACACGCGAACTTCGGAACAAGACCAGTGATTGGGATAAAGCGAGGTGGTGCAAAAAGTCACATGCGCGGATCCATCCAATTACCGTCACACTCAATAGGCGGACTAGGTACCGGCCAGGCTAGTCGATTTCATCCCTCAGATATCTTCATTTCACATTCTCATTTCCGACATCTGATCGTCTAGAGAATTTTCCGTCATGGATTTTCCACGCATTCGGTCCTTCTAGCTGGTCATCTGATGTTGATTGCTGGGAAGTTTATAGCCGAAGCCAGATCTGCTATATTTCACCGTGCTATATCTACGATTCAGCCCTAATTTCAGGTCCGACGTGGAATTTCTCCGTCCATACATGACAACTTACACGTTTCAAAAGCGTGTGTAGGGGCTGAGTGGTAGGATGTGAAACGATTACCAAGAGAGCCTATATTGCTAGCTGTCCTACCGGTATTTCATCCTGGTGTTATCTCGCTTAATTATATACAACAATATCACCAGTGGTGCCAGAACATGAAAGCCAGCAATTATTGCAGCGGAGGAGTCGAGGACATGCCTAAATCTACCACTCATTATAATAGGAACATCTAGACTGGTGAGAAGACTCCGAGTGTAACGCCGTGTATTTGGGATGCGGTCCGTCTGAGCCTTTGTGCTATTTTCAGTGGTGCTTCCTTTGTCTGAACAAGTGTCGGCGTCGACATCGGGAATTGTAGAAAACAATAAATACTTCCTTAATCGCCTGCAAAAATCCAATTTCTGTCTCCCAAGCTCTCTTCCAGATCCAATACTGTCCTTTCCTAACAATTCACAATGAAGACCACATCCCTCTTCCTTGCTGCCTTCGCAGCAGCGACAATCCAAGCCCAGAACCTCTGCGCTCAGTATGGATACGCCTCAGGCGGCGGCTATGAGATTAACAACAACATGTGGGGGAAAAACTCGGGTAAAGGCTCGCAATGCACCAATGTTAGGTCTCTCAATAGCAATGGAGCCTCTTGGACAACAACCTGGACCTGGTCTGGCGGCGAGAACAACGTGAAGAGCTATCCAAATGCTGGATTGATAGTCTCATCGCCAAAGTTGGTGAGCGCTATTGGCAGCATCCCAACGAGTGCGAGTTGGAGTATAAGTAACAAGAATGTGAGAGCGGATGTGGCGTACGACTTGTTTACAGCTGCGGATCCAAAGCATTCGAAAAGTAGTGGTGATTATGAGTTGATGATTTGGTAAGGATTTCAATCTTGATGTATTGTTTGAGAATTCTGCTAATGATCTGTACAGGCTCGGACGTTATGGCAGTGTCTACCCAATCGGCTCGTCTGTCAGGACAGTCAATGTCGGAGGCTACTCCTGGAACCTGTGGGTTGGATACAACGGTTCCATGAAAGTGTACAGCTTCATCGCTGCAAACCCGGTCACAAACTTCAACAGCAATATCAAGCAGTTCTTCACATACCTTGCCAACAGTCAAGGATTTCCCGCTAGCAAGCAGCACCTGATCAGTAAGTTTTCCCATATTTACTCTCCCTCAATTCTCGCGCAAAACAGCCGAAATGATTCATCACTAACTCTTTACAGCTCTGCAATTCGGCACCGAGCCTTTCACTGGTAGCCAGACTACTTTGACCGTGAACAACTTCTCGGCCAAGATCCAGTAAATCTCGTTGGGTGTGGTCTTCATTGTGGATGCTCTTTCATGTGGCGAAGTGGATGCGCTGAGCTCCTTGGTTCAGATCGCACGGGTTTTCGATGTAAATAGCTATTTTGGAGGGATCTTATATATGATTAGACGAATATGATTCCTACTTTGTTCTCATGGCTCTCACTACTCTTTGTCATGTTCGATCACATAGATGAACCGTGATATTAGCTATCTATCGCTAATCCGAATCAAGGTAAGCCCATACAGTTGGCGTAGTAAACAACCGTAGCAGGCCAGTCGCTGAACATCTTGAGGATCTTTACATCCTTAACCAAAACATCCAGAACGGTATACATGTCACCGTCGTTGTTGATAGCTTTGTTAACCTGTCCGTAATAATAACCACCACCACTCTTCAAGAAACCACTTCTCTCGAAACTCCAGCCGATCAGATCCATGCCGGCCTTCTTAGCAGCAATAGTGTACTCGGATGGGACAATCTTGTTATTCTTATCTAACTTGGTCATCGCGAAGAAAGCAGGAGCCATAATCTTGACACCTGCCTTAGCAAGTGCTGAGAGAGAAGCAGTGGCATTGACGTATCCTTCTGGGGTGTCGACACGCTCATCAAGGTAGACAGCTTGTCTGCCAAACTTGGGCTCGGCTTTGATCCAGTAGAAGACATCGGCTGGGAGGAAAGACTGCGGCCAGACACGGCTGTGGTGGATACCTTCTTCCTTGTACTCGTTGATGATGTCTTGTGCAAAGTTCTCTTGGGTGTAGCCATTGAATGGCATCTTGACACCTGGGGTCTTGCACTCGGGTGTGAAGTCACGGTCATATGAGTCAATGAGCTTGATACTTTCCTTGTGGGTGAGGAGAGTGCCACAGGTGGAGTAGAGATCGGTACGGTATGGAGGGGTGCCATCCATGTAGCTGGCGACAGATGTGCCGTTGGGGTTGAAACCATCCATCTTTCCGCACAGAGTCTTGAACTCCTTAAGGGTGAAGTCAGTGGTGCAGCACTTGACGCTGGCTGGAGATCCAGTCACTGGGTCAAAGGGCTTGAACGGGGTTGTGCACTTCGCAGCCAATTCTGGGAACGTGAGGATGTTGGTTGTGGTGTGTAAGTCGCAGCTGAGTTTCGGTTAACATGTGCATCAATTAAACGAAGCTGGAAAACTTACTGATCGTGACGGCACACGAGCTTCTTGTCCTTGGTGAACGCAACATCACACTCGATTGTTCCAGCTCCTTGCCTTGCAGCAGCATTGTAAGACTCAACAGTGTGCTCAGGGTACATCAGCGGGGCACCTGTTTTGTCATTAGTAAGAACCCTGAGTTCAATTCTCTTGATTTGAACATACCACGATGACCAATTGCAAACTCGCTGATCTCTGACTTTTGGTCCTTGCAAGACTCAAGCTTGCGCTTGAGTGGTCCATCATCCATATTATCGATCAAGAAGTATGGACGATCTCCGACCTGAACCTGGAAGTCACGGTCATGATGTATTCTGGCGACGTCAACTTCTGCAGGTGCAGCAGAGACGAATCCAACCGCCAGGAGAGAAAAGATGACTGAAGCGTGCATTTTGGCTTGAGATTGAGCTGCGAAGACACAGGTACCAAAGTCAATATTACAGCAGCTCACATAGCTTTATAAAAAAAAAGTTCAACTCCAGGGTTCGTCTGAAGATCGGCCTCTGCAATCATATCCAGTATGCAATCCCCACATAGAAACTCTCCCCAGCCGTTTCTCTGGCAAGTACAGCGAATCCAAAGAAGGAATTGGAGTTGATGCGTCGAGCCAAGCAAACATTGCAGATTTGTTTTCATGGATATGAGCAGCTTGACATACGCACGTGGAGCTCGCAGCTCTTTATCCTGGGAGGTGAGCCCAGTCAGGGAAGGGTGAGGCTTGTGAGCTGTCTTCGAGGCATAGCTTTAGCCTATCATGTTGTACCCCGCCATCCCGTGGTACCTAGTGAGTTTTTGCAGGGCTTCGGTTACCTGCTTGATTAAGAAGCAATAACCGTAGGAATCTGAGAACATCGGACCATTGTGAAGTTCGGATGAAGGCTCTGATTCGATGCGGAAGCTGTCATGAACCCATCACTTTGATTGGATTTTGGACAGGAACCATAGGCTTCAAGATCAGGAACCAGGAACGTGTTCGAGTAATACCAAGCGCAGACTCAGAAAAAGTTCAAGCGTTCTTATCGTTATCCGCAGAAACCTCGTCGGGGCCAAGACAGCAGGGATGAAGAAGCCGTGCTCAGCTTGGCGTTACCCAGCCTCTTCGCTCGTGCCGACCAAGGTGGGATCTTTCTCTGCGTTTCTTTTCGTACTTTAACATTCCGTGCAATAAGAAGCTCGCTCGTCATTATAGATGGCATATCAGGACCGAATGTTAACCCTCGCGTAGGCTAAACGTAAACAAACTTAAGCGACCTCGTGCAAACCTAGCGACGCGAGCAGCGCTTCAAGACGGGGCATTTCTCTCCATGAAATCAACTTTTCATTAACATAAAAGAGTAAGAGGCTCAAGCGTCCACGAGGCGCTGGGGTGATTCCGGCTCGTTGCCGAATACGTCTTTGGGTGAAGCTCGGGTTTGTGTAGCTGCTGATGCTGCTGCACCTTCTCGAATTGGTCAAGCTGCTCCGGCAACCGACATCGAGAAATCCACGATTCCAGAGCACAGCCCTAAATACGTGCAGAGTGATGTGAAAGAGCAACGAATGGGACACTGTAACTAATCCCCGAATTTAACTAGATTTATGATTATCTGGGAACTCTATAATGTTTCGGCTTTGTTTCGTGTTGTAGGAAGATCCGAAAATCTTTCTATATCTCGTTTGCTATGTTATCGAAAGCCTGCTGGTACCTCCAATTGAGGTTACTAAATGCCCTAAGTTTGGTATTTGGTCGGGTTTTGGATTCGTACTAGACCCAAGGATAAAGGCGAAGAGAAAGATTTGCAGCCAAGAACATTTCAATCCCTACAATATTTAGATGTGAAGCGACATATAGCGCTCGGAGACATTGGGCATCTGATGACCATTGACTACGATGAATTTTGCCTGCGTAACCAAAGAGACTCAGCGGCTGTGATTCGACTCTGAGTCGACCAAGAGCCAGATGAGTTGAGAGTCAGTTGACTTCGAGTTGAGTCAAAGTCAGGCGGAAATCAAATCTAGGCCGAATCAAGTTCCTCTAAGTCAGAAATGGTATTCAATTTTTTTTTTATTTAACTTTCTATTCATATCTGAAACGAATCAGTCGAATTTTTTCGTATACCTAGTAACTACATTACCCTACATCCCTGGGAAGCGAAAATCCCGTAGTATACTGGAACCTTGACAAGTTCATGAATATCTCCAAACTACATACTAGTATTGATACTCGCACTTGCGTGAATATATCCTGCCGTTTGTCGATGTTATATATAAACTTACTATTCATAAGAGCTTGTGTTGCGTTCACTAATTAGATTTGAAGCTTATTTGTTTTTTCGCATCTCACTTCTTCACCTGAGGTTTCCTCCCTACCTACTTGACATTCTAAAACTTGAAACTTGAATGTTAGGAAGATGAAAGTATAAGAGGAACGTGAAATAATTCAAGGCTATTTTTCTCTCTGTCAAGGGCTTATGGATTGATAAACAAGAGAATCGCACAGCGGTGTACTTAAAGAGGGATATTTCGGCTATATTTAGTACCTTAAGATCTTGAAGTCTAAGGCTAGAAATCGGATATATAGCGTTAAACAGATCTAGCTTGTAGATAGTGAAGTCATGCTACTACCTAAGCTCATAAGCGTATTCCATAGCTAGGAGTCACATCATTCTATATCTACTAAGGCACTGATCTTCAATGCTGCTGTTTGCCAACTAAGCAATGTCATACTGGAAGATAACGTTTGGGGGTGATTGATACCTAGTATTATCAACATTCTTGCTGTAATGCTACACATTGCTTCATGAGCTCGATGGCCTCTTCGTCTCGGTCTTGCGATCCCCCATATGAATGCAAGCTGGACAGCGTAGCAAAAGCATTACTTCCAAATTCATTGAAAATGATCTGAATTTATGTACAATATCACAACCAATTGTGAAGAACACGTGCTGCCTCTACACAAAATTAATGACGTCATAAAATCCCTACTATCTCGATGCGAGTTGTGCGGCGAACGGGGCTATCTTTCCTTATGCTATCTCGCACATTTGATTTCACTGTCCAGGTCTTCTGGGGGGAAATCATTGAAAATCTTAAATCATCATGGCAGAAGATAATTTCTCTGATAGTATAACGACCGATGGCGACACTATCTTTGTCATTGGACCTGATGAAGCTCGACTTTGCGTCCACTCCTCCCTCCTTCAAACCGCGTCAAAAGTTTTCAGAAAAATGTTTGGACCTTTGTATAGCGAAGGACGAAGATCTGGCCTAATTGGCTTCAAGAAAGAGATTTCGTTACCTGAAGATGACGCAGATGCTATGAGAACCATGTGTGCCGTGATTCACCATCGTAACGATGTGATCCCAGGAGAGATGTCGTCGAGCGAAATTCTGCGACTTTCGATCGTAACTGATAAATATGACTGCAAGATTGCTCTTGAGCATGCAACTCGTCGTTGGCTTGATCATCGGAATGTCGTGAGTTTAGAGGAACTTACGGAGCTCATGACTGCTGCGTATTTGCTCAAAAACGCGCAAGCTTTTTCAGCTATCACATACACAATGATGATGGAGCATGCTGGTTCATACCTGCCTTTTGCACGAAGTCAGTTCGACTTCCGCGTGCCTTGGGAAGTTTTTTGTAAGTCTATGAAGATTACAAGTAGAAGTTTTATATTGATGGGAAAAAACAGATATGCTCGAGGTGAAACGTACCTCATTATACAAGCAGCTGGACAATATTCTAACAGTTAAATATCAATCAGACGATTGCTCGTGCGGGTTTAAGAGCAGATCTGCCTACAGTTATCTAGGTCAGCTCAGTGGGGAGGGATTGCTCCCATCTCCATACATTAATCGCGGGACGATTTTGGACTGTATCAAGAAGGCTGAACAAATGGGACCCCCGAGTGTAGTCAAAGACTATACAACCTGTGAGAATT
The DNA here is from genome assembly GCA_014282315.1 of Neospermospora avenae. Taxonomy (NCBI): domain Eukaryota; kingdom Fungi; phylum Ascomycota; class Leotiomycetes; order Helotiales; family Ploettnerulaceae; genus Neospermospora; species Neospermospora avenae. The sequence goes on along the minus strand of JACBAH010007368.1, from coordinate 2,864 downwards.
ACCGGTGGCATAGGCCAGCATGGTCGCGGGGATCGATGCTGAAGGACTTACAGGAATTAAAGGATGGCAGGGGTCTTTGCCTTAATTGTATGTCTGGAGAAAGCCCAGTTTATAGTGACGCGCAATGTAGTGTTGAGCATTAGCTATTGGATCTCTTACCACTTACCAAGCAACGAGATGTAGCATTAATTGTGGCATTTTTAAAAGCAACTACAACATTGCTAGTCGCAATATAGTCTTGCTATGCTATCGAAAGCCTGCTGGTGGCTCCTATTGAAGTTACTATTGTACTGAGCTTGGTACCTGGTCGGATTTTGGATTCATACTGCACCTAACGTCCAAGGATATTAGCAAAGATGAATTTTTATAGTTAAGCACATTTCCATTACTACAAGTTTTGATTATAAAGCGACATACAGCGCTTGAAGACATTGGGAAATCCGATGAGTTCGATAAATCTTACTAGCGTAACCAAAGAACTCAGCGGCTATGATTCGACCGAGAGTCAACTAATCCGAGAGCCAGTTAAATTCGAGTTAAGTCAGGATCAGGCTGTATCTGGTTCTAGGTCGAATCAGAGAGTCCTTAAGTTAGGTATTGTATAGAAACACAATTAGAATTCTACTTACATCTGTTAAAAAATCGGTCGAATCTTTCGTATCTTTACTGTAGTAAGTCTAGTGACTATGTTACTTAGTAATTAGCTACTTATAGATTAGCGACTCGCTTACGTTTTATATGGATTATTCATTTCTTTAGAAAGAAGATATAAAGAGGGTAAAACGATTAGATCCTTTCTTATTCTAATTCTATCAATTAGTAAGCTGACTCAAGGGAACTTAACTCATTTATTTAGCTGGATCTTGCCGTGCTGGAGGCTTCAATCTTCAACACACCATTTTCAGAATGCAAAGAGGATTTGTTCCTCCCCACAATGCGTGCTCCCGTTGTTTTATTGAGCAGGCTAGTGCGTTGATGGCGAACAAAGACACGCAGAAGTGATAAAGAGTGTACACAGCCGGCGGCGTATATCAAAGACAAGGATGAACAAGATCATTGTATCGAGCACTACAAAGGACAATTCGATAGTATTGTTCACGAGCACACTCTCTGTGTTCTGTCAGGTATAAATGTAGTCGTGTCTGCCACAAAACATGAGAACCAGACTACAGCTTGAGCTTTGAGATCGGTTGTAACCAGGTAAGTCTCCATTGCTATTCGACTTGAGCAAACTCTCACTCCTTGCGTCTTCCATCGACCACAAGAAAACCAAGTTTTATTTCCATACCCTCATTCGCCCGTCGTCTCCTCGGGAGTCATGGCTCACGAAGCTCTCGCTATCGAATTCGCGCAGCTCGCATACCGCGATGGCATTCCAGCCTTCTCGTCTCATCTCCCTAAAAAAGCTTATCCTCAGCCTTGCGTTCAAGTTAAGTGTTTCTACGAAGGCTGCGGCTGTCGCATCCAGTACAGCTTCCACAACCACCAATGCCTCGACTCCGGTAGCAAAGCTCATTCCTTCCGAGATGACAAGACCAAGTCCGTCTCCTTCGAGACTCTTTGGGTATCCTTCGAATTTATGACGTGTCCCAAGTGCACTCCACTCCAGATCCTCAAGACCGTCGATCCCAAACCAGCAGCACCCAGTTTCTTCGAATGGGGCATTAACCGACTAGCCGGTAAGTCCCCCATCACCAAAATTTGGAACCAAAATCGCACTTACAAGTCCATCCCGAATCCCAATCGGGTGCGTAATCAACCTTCTACCGAGTCTATAAATCTGACTACGCTGTTCTTCGATTCTCAGATCTTTATTGAACAGAAAGAGAGAAAGGAGAAGGAGGAGCGATTCCTCCGATTTTTCGATCTGCGATATACTTATAACGAAAGGTGGTCCTGGAGGATTTGGAGTGGTTGAGGGGAGAGAACCGATGGCTAAGTATTGAGTGGTTCCGTTGAGCGGATTTGCTCTCGGGTGCTATGACAACGGACAAGTTTCCTCAACGAGAAACGTTTGGCTTAATGGAATAAGGAATGCAAATTTAAACCGCGATTTGTTATTTTACGAAACTTGCAGAATAGTAAAATTGCAAGCTTCGAACAAGAGCCAATATATAAAGTTTGAAAGAAACCTGGAGAGGTCAAATACCAATATTACTCAACCGTAAAAACGTATCCATCTACCGTACCAGTGACACTATGGACTGACTTTGAAATAATGCCAGCAGTTTTGATCCCCGAACACCAAGAATTGCTTTATAGGTTGAACGAATATGTTATAGTCACAAGCATTATGTGGCTGAAGTCGGTATAGCATGACTTTTCATGTCCGACTCCAGCGTCATAAACATTGAACATTCACAGATACCCTCCTTCACCATAAGTGAGAAAAGACCCAATTATCGTTGGCTGTCCACCGTGAAAATGTTTACCTGTGTAAACCAATGATCTCGCTAATCTACCCCTTATCCAGCTCACCTGCAGTCATGTCATTTTTTGGCCCCCATCGAATCCTCATGCCCATGTTGCTTACATTCTTTCATCTGTCCCGCCTTGTGAGATACGAGTGATACTCTTTCTTTGGCAGGCAGGCGTGAGCTTACCTACCCACGAAATGCACTTGACACCCCCTTGCAACCTCCTCAAGCTAACCTGACCGTATATCTGAAATAGTACACCGAGTATATAAATATCACCTTGAACATTAACCATCTTTCCCAAATATCCTCTCGATTTACTTCTTTCGTGCCTCCAGATTCCTCCCTCCTTTCAGGAATGTTCTATAAATACGTATATAACCAAAAATCAAATCCTCAATAAATCGTGTCATCCCCTCCACCCAACAAATCCAAAATGCCCAACCC
>JACBAH010007367.1:0-28047 GCA_014282315.1 Neospermospora avenae | reverse complement strand
ATAGACGCAGTGCAGTTCCAGTGCAGTGCAGTGCAGTGCAGTGCAGTCCAGTGCAGTCCAGTGCAGTGCAGTCCAGTGCAGTCCAGTGCAGTCCAGTGCAGTCCAGTCCAGTGCAGTCCAGTGCAGTCCAGTCCAGTCCAGTCCAGCCCAGTGTAGTGCGTGCATTTGCAGCTGCGAATGCGATAACACAAGCATACCTACCTACCTTATCACACCTTCATCTGCTTCTTCTCCCAATTTTCATATCCTCTTGAACGGGATCTTCTACTGCCGGCAGCATCGTAAAAGCTAGAGCTCTATAGACATTCCGAGACAATGCGGTGGTGAAACCAAGTTAAATAAATAAACTCGCGGATATCCCCGAGTACTACAGTACAGTGCCTGATAGGTACCTACCTACCTAGGTACTGTAGCTTCACCCGCTATCAACGCCCGCCTCACATCTTTACGGTGCAACAACAACTTATCTATCTTTTCCCAGCCCGACCGACGCCGCTCAAGCCGGCAGCCTGCATACTCCGGATACTGTTTCTCTTCCTCCTTTTCCTCTTCCGTTTCCTTCTCCTTCTTCGGGGGTCCTATCATCCATCCGATCTATCTATTTATGTACAACTCTATTCATCTACAAACGCCCAGATAAGGACGGCTGTTGCTTCCCAAAAAGGATCAGCGGCGCCTATTGTCTCAGATGTGTGTACGTACCCCGGAGCATGTGTGCCTTCTTCCCAACAGTCAGTCACTCAGTCACTCAGTCACTCTTCTCAATTACCCAACGACCCAGAAAAAAAACTAATCAGCTCTCAGGTTGCTGACTATAGTATTTCATAGTAATTCTTCATCAATCTAAGATCAATTTCGATCGTTCGAATTACCTCGACTTCAGTATTTAGTCACTCGAATCTTACCTATCAATATCAATAACTCTTATCTCTCTCTCCCTCGCGGATCCCCCTCCCGTCGCACGCAGGGAGCCGTCATTCCTCGCAACTTTCACTTTTTGGACAAGATCTTCGAAATCACATGCCCCTACATGCAGCAACGATATACATAGCGAAGGGCTCGCTGGAGTTGCAACGACCAAAATCTTGCCGTTGAAATGGCTACAATTGCTCTCCCAAGGCCCATACTGTCCGGGCACACGCGATCGTCCTCCCCACATCCATTAACCCCAACAATCAGCCTCGATAATATCAATCCATCTGCAGCATGTCCGATCCCGATACCCAACAAACATTTGCCAGTCTGTCCACCGGGACCTGCACCATCAGAGAAGCCCGACACCCCTCCTCAGTCTCCTCCCTCCAAAGAAATCAGCCTTCAATCGCGGTCTCTCCTCTACCCTCCTCATAACTACAAACCTCGCACGTTCGGAGCCACCACAATTTATGAAATCGATGCGGCCGGAGTAGCTGCTGCGCTCGATCACATTGCTGGGCAACCTCTACCAGACCCATCCCAGGTGTTTCCTTGGTTCCATGGCTTGCATCCCAGCAATCATATCCAACAAGCTTTCTTTATCGCTCGAAGAAAGAACTTGAGGAAAACACCCAAATGTCTGCGTGGACTTACAGTTGTCAAGGCTGGTGGGGACGTGAGCTGTTCCAGGCTGAAGGGAGCAATTGCGCCCGAAGAGTTTCTTCTACGGGACGTCGATGGAGCTACCTTCAAAGAAATAGATCCCAAGGAGGGATTCTCCGTCCGTAACTTCCAGATTCAAGCGGCGAAGTCAGCCATGCTTTCGGATATATTAATTTACGGGGAAGATCCCTTCGAGGTTGAGAGACTGGCACAAGATGTTGCAGCAGCGCAACAGACATGGCGAGAAGCACATCAAGAGAAGGGACATGAAATTCAGAAGTACAACTCTTTTGTCTGCATAAGCCCATTTGAGGAATTTGAGGAAAACTACCCCGAGATTGTATCCACAGACTCGCGTGGTCAGATGACGGGACAAGTGATGGATTTCTTCCACCAGGAGAGAATCGAGATGTGTACGATGACAAGAGCTTCTGAAATTCATCATAACGTTTGGATGGGGCCTACACCTGATCCAGCCATAGATCCAGCTCTATTAGGAACTGATGAGCAGTTTGATATTCTTATCGAATGCAATGATCTTGGTCGTTTAAACGCAAAGGCCCTCCGGGCAATTGCCGAAAATTTAGCAGACGAGGGACCAGCTTACGTCGAGTTTCCATCCTCTGGTAGCATTATGCCACCGACTTGGTCACACATTGAAGCCGATGGAATCCTGGATACATGCAGGTGGCTCTACAATCTATCTCACGGAATTCTACCATCTAGCTCTCCAATCCGGGAAGTTGATGCTGAAGGAGACTCACCGATGCCATCTCCCCAGCCAGACATCAAGATCCGCGAGAGGAAGATCCTTATTCACTGCACAGACGGATACACCGAGTCCACGCTTCTCGGTCTCGCATATTACACCTATGCTACTGGTCTTTCTATTCCCTCGGCCTGGCTCGATTTACATTCAAACAAACATCGCAATTTCTTCGCCTACCCTTCCGACGTTTCTCTCCTCACTACTATCGCCCCACGTCTTCTGTCAGAGTCTCCAGTGAATACCGAGAAATCTCTCTCGGAGATTACGGAACTCGCCAAGGAGGAGCCAGAATGGATCAAGAACATGGACGGATCTCTTCCCAGTAGAGTGACCGATTACATGTATCTTGGCAATCTTGGTCATGCCAACAACCCAGATCTACTGCGTAAAATGGGCATTGGCCAGATCCTGAGTGTGGGGGAGATGTCCACTTGGAAGGACGGCGAGCTGGAAGCATGGGGCAAGGATAACGTAATGGTTGTTCAGCGAGTACAGGATAACGGCGTAGACCCTCTGACCGACGAATTCGAGCGCTGTTTGGATTTCATCGGTTAGCGTTCCCCTCACAATCATTTGCAAGGAAAAGACTAACGGTTCTAGATGCCGGCAAAGCCAAAAACACAGCAACTCTCGTACACTGCCGCGTCGGCGTCTCCCGGTCCGCAACCATCTGCATCGCAGAAATAATGCGCACGATGAACTACTCTTTCCCAAGAGCCTACTGCTTCGTGCGAGCCCGGCGACTAAACGTCATCATCCAACCCCATCTTCGCTTCTCCTACGAACTGCTCAAATGGGAAGAGAAGCTTCGCATGGCATCTAGTGTTGATGGGCGCTTTCGCAGAGAGTTAGAATGGCCTGATATTGCGCGCGAGGTTGCGGCTATGAATAAACCTTATGCACGATAAGTTTTGGGGAGTAATTTGGGGAAACGGGATGCCATTCATTATTTTTGACTTCTATTTTACTCGGTGGGGAGATTTATGATTTATGATTTACGAAAGCTATTTATACCACATTCTTTTCAATAGCGACGCGCTTCGGGATTTGATTGCAGGCTGATAGGGGGACGATGGCGTTGGATGACATTTTCGGCTTTATTCTATCCGTCTTCTCTCAAGAGTGAGATACGACAATTGTATGGGAACTTGGATCAAATCAAAGGAGCTGGAAGTCACAACTCAGGTAGTTGGAGGGATCATATCAGGCTAGCATTATCAAACTAAGGAATCGATACAGAATACTTATCTCCTTTGCATCTGTCTATCACCGGGGAATTGTCTATCAGTAGCACTTCGATGGCCTGACTTGCTTCACTTGGCGTAAGGTGACGAGTTTGTGCAAGCCCCCCATATGCGGATTGCATATCTGTTCGGCATCGGATTAGTCAAGTAATGGTGGATTCCGTTCCCTCCCGCCTATGTCTCTTACTACATTCACCAGACGCTCCAGTGCATTTGTGACAATGACGTTCAATAAGTGTATGTAGTCGACAATGTATCCCAGGCTAATTTGTCTCGCAATCTCTCTTCCATCGTGCCGTCCCCCTTTGTCGGTCCTGGGACAGATTTGCGCCGGACTCCAAGCCAGCAATTTTAACGTCTAAGTCTTCGAAAGCCACCCTTGGCTGCAGTATCCTTCTGCGGCTCCACCCTCCTCTTCTGATCATCATCTGGATCAGCTGGATCGCCCTCGAGCTCCCACAGCGAGAACGCATTCCTGTATCTCGGCTCGAATCCATGTCAATTGATTGACATGGCAGATTTGCGTTCCTGACATCCTAAACTCCTCCACATGCCCAGTATTTTCCCCCTTCAAGCTCCGGAAATCAGTTGTAATCCCACTATCATTCATATAGAGTAAACCACACCCGTAAACGGTTCATCTAGAACCAATGCAATGTACGTAACGGGAGAACGACGAGCTTTGGCAGCCAGAGTATGGACTGATGTCTCTGAAGCTCATGTCAAATTTTACCGGAGCCGACGATCTCTGTGACATTGCTTGGGTTATCAGGTTCGAGGAGTGTGTCTTTAATGTCTTCGTCGGTGAAGAAGCCCAATTTTTGGGCGAGGTAGATGGGGATGTGGTAGGGCGTCGCGTGCCTGTGATGTAGATGTCAGATGTAAATCCATAGACTTTTGTTTAAAAGCAGAGGTGTACCAGTTCATCAAGAACGTATCAGTCGGCATGTTGTCGATTTTCCACGAAGCTATGACAAATTAGCATATCCATAGGGAGTGAATAGGAAGGGGGAAGCATGTCCTTTCGATAGTATTATCTATATAAAGTTCACGGAACGGTATTGTCTCGGATCCGGACTCTCGACATCTCTTCCCCCTCACTCATCAATCGATTTTGCTTCAAAGATCGAGGGCTCGACCGATCGGTGGGGAGAGAAGTGATGACGAAAGCCTGGAACACCCGTCATGCCTTGGCTATACGTGACTTTGATCTTACGATGATTCTTGGCGGTTGAGCTTACGCTTCTGCTTTGCGTAGACATACTGCTTGTTTGCTTAACTTGGCGTTGGAAGTGTCTTCGACGAAGAACGCGGAAAGAATAGAGGGACAGGAGGGGAAAGAACAAGGAGAAACGAAGACTTGAAACGATGGCGGAGTAAAAGATTTATACCAGGCAGGATCTACAGCTCGAGATCGATATTCCCAGCTTCCGGCGTTATACTAGTCCATTCTCTTCATTGCTAAGTATGTACTCCATCTGTATTTTCCATGGCGTGTTGTATGTATATAAACCAGCTGTTAAGCCATTTTCCTGCCAATGTGATGATGTAGTCGATGTATGCTATCGAACTTAGAGCTGCACCCTTAGGGATGTCTTGAACCAGTCTTCAGTCTATACAGCGAAGTGGTTTCGGAAACAGGGTATATTGCTAGGCTTCGTAGAGGATGCTCTGACCAAGGAGGTCAGAGAAGGCTCAAGAAATGGTGTTCCTTCGCCAGCAAGCTTTCTGATCTGCTGAAAATATGTGTGGGTAATATGCTCAAAACTAGGCTATGATGGCGAAGATCGAACATAGATCTCACAGGTCAGGTCTCAGCAAGATGACTATGCTGTATATAGCAGAAACTCCAGCTCAGGATTCAATCGATGCAAAATCGATGGATATTATATGATATGTCCGACTGTCTTCACTGAAATCCAAAGATCTTGACCCTCAATCTAGCCATTTTTCCTTCGAACCCCTTCGCTTCAGCCTCCTCCGCAAGACTCGACCTCCCCTCATCACGTTCCCTCTGAAGGTCGTCCAAGCCAGACTTTCTGAAGCCACCAGGTAACATGCACCAGAGCACCAAAATGGCAACCAAAATAGCCAGGACGATAGGCTGTAGTACTGTAACGCCTTTCGCTTGTGCAATTGCACCTGGAGGTGTCAGTATCGCCATGTTCATTGTGGGAAATAAATTGAAGATTCGGCTTAGAGACTCACCAACAGCAAAAGGTAAGACTGCAGCCCCTCCGCCCCCGAACGCAGCTGCGAAACCGATGGCGCTGACGTGAAGCCGTCGTGGCAGAAGCTTGGTCGCTACAACGATCGCGGCTGGGAAGAGAGGGCCAAGAAAGAAACCTAGCCATGCGGCGAATACTGCACTGGCTATGAAGTTTGGGATGAGCCAGAAGCAGAGCTCTAGGGCTAGGCAGATAATCTACCATGATAATGTTAGCATATACTCTGTAATTGTTCTTCAAAGGCTCCCTGATCACTTCCAAGTCTAAGATCCGGGGTGGACCAGCAAGGACGGAAAATTACTTACCATATAAACAGCAATAGCAACCTTTTCCCCAATTTTGCCTGTCACAAATCCAAGTATAACTCGCCCGCACGTCAGACCTAGCCAGAAACCCGTAACCACCAACCCAGATTCAAACGCCTTCCCATGTCTAACTTTCAGCATAAATGTAACGAGCCAGCCACCAAGAGACACCTCGACACCAACATAGAAGAGGAGAAATAGAGCACAGATCCAAGTGATAGGATTCTTGAGTGCTTCTCTGGTCCGAGACGTGCCGGTCTTGTCGTTGTTTGTGGGATGGGTTGCTCGGTGAGCCGCTCCAGTTGCGGCACGGAAGAACCAGGCGCAGAGGATGAGTTCTGAGACTCCGACTCCTAACTAAGAACTGGTCAGAAATATTTCGGAAAAGGTGAGTAGGTCCATCGCCTCTCAAATGCTTTCTTACCATGATGTAGTAGAAAGTATACCACGGCAAGTTTCCTTTCGTCACCATAGCCGTGGCCACCAATGGACTGATCGTGGCTCCTAGTCCGTATGCACCGTGAAGGAACCCCAGCAGCTCGTTAGCACTCTCCATGTTCCCAATCCAAGCATTCCATCCTCCGTCTTCAAGACCGTTACCGAAGCCGGAAAGGACGAATATAATAGGTAAAACTGGATAGGGCGGGTGCACGCATGTGACGACGTAAGCAATGATTTTACATGTCGGTGCTATGATAGCTACTCCCAGTTGTCCGAAACGCATGTGAACTTTATTATTGAGTAGTGCTGCGGCGGACTTCAACCTGTTAGCGACGTTTTCTAGAGTAGCACTGTTTGTGGCCGGGCCTGCTTGATATCGGCAAGGTCTACGAAAGTGAAAGCAATATAAGAATTAAAATTAATACATACGTAGCCTATGAACGGCGCAAGAAAGACCAGAGAAACGGTAGTGTAATTAATATCATAATATGTTTCCAAGTACGGGATTAATGCCTGAGAGCATGAAGTCAGCCCAGCTCCGAACCAACACCACGCACTCAGAAATACTCACTCCATATGCCGCATCGTTCATTCCCATTATGATGAATCCATAAACCGCTGCGAGATATCGATATTTGTTTATGCTGGGGGTATTCCATCGTTCCAAGCTGTTGTTCTCCACATGATGTTGTTCTTCCGTGTTTTCGGTTCCCTGCTTCGGCTCGTCTCCTGACTGTGACAGGGAGCCGTTCTGAGAGAAGTCTTGCTTCTCTGAGTCTACCGCGGGGCCTGTATTTGAGGCTGCCATGATGGAGTGTAATTCTCTGATGAAAAAGGAAGTCTCTCGAACAGATTATTTTTGAGGTCATTCAGAAGTGGGATGTCATGTTTGTGGGCGTGGCGAGTTACATGCAACGAGGTATGCACTACAAGTGTGAAATTTTGCTTAGTCTAAGTTTTCTAACAAGTGAGGCAACCTGGAGGCAGGCAAGAGATCAGTCAAGCGGCTCCTGTCGTCTCGTTCCATTTGGCTGTGACTTTCCTCGAGATTTTGAGCGGGCTCGGGCTCGGGCTCGTTGCACCAAGATTTCGAAAATACCTGCCTGCGGCGATCAAAGTCGAAGTACTTCAAGTATAAGAACAAGTAACTACCGTGTGCCTCCAGTCATCAAGCTTCAAGCTCGAGCAGATCTTCTCCATCATTGGCATCCACCCGACTGGTCTATTTCTATTATCAGCGGGGCTTTGGAGAATGAAATCCCGAAACTATCCCGGAGCTCGCCCGATGTTTACACGGGCAGGTGGACTCGGGACAGACGACGGACGGACTGAGCGGTCCGCATCCCGACGAACTACTGAGAATTTAAACGCAATTCGTCCATCGCGGACAGACATTTGATCGGTATGCGATGTTATTTACTCCGCCGGCGCAGTTGAGCTTCAAGACGGGTGTCAAGTTCTCGAGGCTGACAGAGCTGCTTTCAAATAAGAGGTAGAAGCAAGCAAGCTGGCTGATATATGGCCAATTTAACAGGTGTCAATTCGACGGCCTGTGGTTTCACACCTTGATTTTTATCCCAATGTCAGAATTTGGATATGCTTTCAACGTTCGCCTTCTCTACCTGGTAAACTGTATCAAATAGTCCAGCTTACTCCGCGCCGTATTTCCGTACGATGTGCAACAAAACTCTTGGACCAGAGAACTTAAACCTTGTCCTTGAGCTCATCTGCCAGTCTCTGCAAATAGAAACCACGGACATCCTTCGGCAGAGTATCAAACGATTTAACAATCTTCGCAATATCTTGTCTTCCCTTCTCATATGCTTGTAAATCACGATTACCATAGACGTCTTTACCAGCCGCATATCCGGCCGAGAGGTTCCGGAAGAACACGTTCACGGCAATGCTTACTCCAGATGTCGGGGAAGCTGCATGTAGCCACAAAGATGGCAGGAAGAGGATGTCGCCAGGTTCGAGAAGTGCTTCATAGGGATGTGTTCCTACTAGGCGTGAATTTTGGAGTTCTTCAAATGCGTTGACCTGAGAGCTTGAGAATCCGGGTTCGAATCCGAGGTGCTTGACATCTGCTGGTGGGAACAGGAGTAGTCTCTTGGACCCCTGGACTTGGCAGTAGACATTGGCCATCACCTGCTTATCGTTAACAGAGAAAGACGTGGCACCATGAGGCGAGATACTGACATCGTAGTGTAACCACATATTAACTGGTCCGGAGATACGCAGTGGAGAGCTGTGCGAATTCTCGGTGACTACTGCGAGCTCTGGCGGCAGTAAGAAGTCCTCCGCGATGGAAGGGAAGTCTTGCTTGATATCTGCTGGTTGCTCTGAAGGCTTCTCTGCAGATAGCGAGCGGAGGTAGAGCATTTGACCCTGTTGGATTTGATCTAGGAAATCTCCAAATCGCTTCGTAGTATATGCAAAGTTCTTTGACTTGAAATCCATCTGCTCCGTACTCGCTTCATGGACAATGACCTTGGCTGAGATGAATTTGTTAACATGGTGTGAAGAGTGCTGGATTTCTTACCTCGCGTTCGGATCCCACTTTCTCCTTTAGGTATTCTGTTGTCCACTTGGTTGTACAAGGGCCGATGTCCGCTTTTCCAATAATGACGGGTTGAGAAGCCTCAAGGATCTTGATGAAATCCATAGCGGATCCGATTTGTACTCTTTGAACTGTATTCAAGGATACGGGCTCTGCAAACATGAGGGTCTCGGCTTTTTTGTACGGCTTCTCAGCAGCAACGGTCTTGATCAATCGCCAAACCTCCGAGGGCTTCAGTACTTCTTGTGACTTATCTGTCTCCAAGCTTGAAAGTCTCACAGTATAATTTCCCTTATTCCAGAAGGTGCCAAAAGAGAAGCAGACTGCCGAACCGCCTGTGACTATCAAAGACTGGCCGACAGCAATAGTTGTTGCGCCAATCAATAGTGGCCGAGGGGAAAATGTCAGGGGAATGGTGTCTACAAAAATGGAGGTTGAATTGAATTTCAGACTGCACACTTCTTCTGATGAATTCATGATACGGTCTTTAAACACCCCACCGAGAACAAAAAGTTGCCCCTGAAGACAGACCACTGTCGCTCCAAATCGAGCTAGTAGGTGTGGATTTTCGAAGTTCGAGAGGCGGGTGAAGTTGATCATCGGTGCCTAAGAGCTCGTTAGCTATGTCCAATTCGACAGAAAACAATGGCAAAGTATTGCTTTGCTAGACAGACGAGCATTACCTGACTGGGAAGTACTTTCAACTCCCATCGCCAGACCTCGTCCAAGAAGCTGGAACTGGTAGAAATCCCACCCGCGAGAATACCGCTTCTTGTGCTCAAAACATCGCCCAGATCTACGGCTCCACTTGAGACGAAAATTGCACCATATGAAGCCGGTGGTGGCCTCTTGCATTCGCATTGTACCCATCCCTGTCGCCGGCTCCAGATCAGGTAGATGTTGGACGTAGTTTTGGAGTCAATCCTGCCAGTTGAGATAAGCACATGCTCACTATCCAATCGTGTAGCCTGATGACGATATAGAGGCCATGGTAAGTCATCCACACGCTCCCAGGTACCAAGCCATTTGTGGTAGAGCCAACATTCTTTCGAAGCGTTGTCGGGAGACGTTCGTCCACCGACGAGCAGTGAGGCGTCACCCATTTCAGTTATGGTATGGCACATTCTGCTCGATGGTGTCACCGCAGGTCCTAGAGGACTTAAAGTCTGAAAATCACTCTCATCTACCCCATACTCATCCATAGAATCCGTTCTAGTATTCAACCCCATGCCCCCAAAGACACCTATCCTGTCATGAGACCAATCATTTCCTTTAACTGACATTGCGGCCGCAAACCTTCTATAGCCGTGGGATTTTGGATATTCCGAAAAAGCCACTTCTGGCTGGAGACCTGTTTGCGCTAGATTTGCTGATTCCGTAGACGTGTTCAAAATGTCGTTCCCCTTCGATTTCGAGGGATGCTCAATAATGACCGCATTCGGTGCCAAATTGGCCGTGTCTGCGACAAGCAGAAAGTAATGACAGCCAAATAAGGCGAATTCTTCCCACTCGTCAAAAGGCTCGACTTGATCCAGAGATGTACGCTCTTCCAGGGTCGCGAAGGTAGGTGAATTCCACAATTGCCAAAGGTTGCGAACCTGTACCTTCGGCCACCCAAGCCCTGTAAAGCGTGAATGCTGGGCTTTTTCGGTCGGATACTTTCGTACTGCTCCTAGGACTGTCCGTAACTTATCGAAATGTGCCATCATAGTTTGAGAAAATGGATGATCTTCGCCATCTGGAAGGAGTTGTTCTAACACACAAAAGCGAGCTGAGTTGGGTCAGCTTATGAAAGTAACGTGGATAGGGAACTCTACCTTCTGGTAATTTGCTAGCCCATTCGATCAAAGCGTCGGACGCTTCAACGTTCATGTAGGTGATTGATACCTCAGCAGTAAACAGAATTGTACCTATCACAAATAAGCAAGACTGACAAGTTTCTCAGGCACTCCATGACCTAACAACACTTCAACGAGAGAGTGTCACAAAAATACGCCTCATAATCTATACACAGCAAGCGCCTGGAAATTTCCCAAAGACGGAATAAGAACTTACAATTTTCTACGTCGACAACACTCGCTAAGACGCGACCTAAAGCTTGAAGGTCTCGGAGATCGCATCCCAATTGAATGTATTGGTCACTCTTAAACAACACATCGGTCTCTGATACCTCGGTACCAGTCAACATTGAATTCAGCTCGCTTGTACTCTGGACGACGGCCCGCTTTTTGAGCATGAGATCTCTATAGTCAATGTCGATGAATTGGGTACCCTTTGAGGCGGCTGGGTATCTTTCGAGACACTGCCAAGGAAGAGGATCACTGAATTCTATCAGCAGGATTCCTTTGAGTTTCGGCTTCTCATACTATCCGCATCCAAGATTAACGACAACTTTCTGTTTCGTAGAGTCACGTTCCAAGAAATGGCGAACTACTTGATCAATGGCCTTCATCCTAAGCCAATACCCACGATTGATAAGAGGGGAACGTCTCTGTGGCTTCCTGACGAAGTAACGGAAGAAGTGAGCTTCGTCCGGGAAGTATAGGCGTTCGACACTTCGCTTCGATACGATACTGCTATTGTTGGTCTGCACTCTTTAGCTCAAGTCTTCATTTGAGACGTGTGAGAACAAAGGGAAGGAACATGGTATACTTTGAGGGGCAGGATTGTTTGGAGCATGGCAATAGCCAACGAAAAGCCCACTGCCTTTTTACACGTTCTCGGTCATGCTTTGTGAGACAAGCATTGAGCCTCTCAAGATATGGAAAGTCAGCTTACCCCCATTATTGAATCATCTTGAAGCTGTGCCTTTGATTTGGACGTTACTCGTCCGGCCGGAGGCCTCTTAGGACCTTTCATTGTAATAGCTGACCAAGAAGACCTGCTGAATGGACGAGGCAAATGCCCCAAAAAAATCAAAGTGTTTTTTCACTACAGGAATACATATCAGTACTGTATCAAATCACCAAATGCAGTATCATGAAGAGTGCTACCTGTGAGTGAAATCTGACGATGAACCGTACTCAGACAGCCAATGTGTGTAGAGACAATGCAAGCGATGCATAAATACAACCGTATCGACCAGAAACGGATGCACAAACACAAGCACAACTCCAGAGCTCTATTAAGCGAGCAGGAATTTGAGCATTTAAGGTTGTGGCTGGAGCTTTACCAGCCTCACCATCACCCCGCTAAGCACGACCTCGAGATTCACAGGCAGAATTCCGCCAACACAATACAACACAGTACAGTGATACAGCACACGGTCTGCTTTGAGCTGGGCTGTATCGCATCGTGCTGTTGCGGAGAGTACGGGTCAGCTCCATCGAAAGCTCAGGCTCATGCGCCAATGACTGTGCCTGCGAGCATCAACCTATATCGGCGTCCCATCCCAGGCCAGAACTCCCAACAACAGCTCGAATTCGCATCGCAGACTTCGTAGTACTCAAGCTACCAATCGAACTGCGGAGCACTGAAGTCGAGGCACCTTCCAGGTATCCACTACCTGTGGCCCCTTGCTCACCATGGCTATGAATTTTGTGACATTTAATCAGGACTACAGCTGTCTTGCCGTCGGTTGGTCCTTTCCCCCTCCGCCCTTTGATGCTGTTAAGCTTACTCGTTCCAGGAACATCTCGTGGATTCCGCATATACCATACAGAGCCGTTTTCAAAGATATTCAGTAGCGACGACGGAAATGTGGCTCTCATTGAGATGCTATTCTCAACCTCCTTGGTTGCCCTGATACTGTCCCCAAGACATCTAGTTATACAGAACACGAAGGTACCCTCCTTTGTTCGCGAGACATAACATAAACACCCATATGAGAAGTTCACAGCCGCTAATCGGAGGCCTAGCGATCATCGATCATCTGCGAGTTGACATTCCCATCTGCAGTCCTCGCCGTCCGGCTGAATCGGAAGCGATTGGCCGTCGTTCTGGAAGAGGAGATATACTTGTACGACATCTCGAATATGACATTGCTTTACACAATCGCTACTTCGCCGAATCCAAATGCAATATGTGCGCTTGCTCCATCATCTGAAAACTGCTACATTGCTTATCCTCTGCCGAAACCAAGGGAAGAAACGGGCGACAAGCGACCATCGCATGCGCCACCACCCTCGACATTTGTGGCACCAACTTCAGGAGAGGTCTTGATATTTGACTGCTTGAAACTAGAAGCGCTGAATGTGGTAGAAGCACATCGGGCACCTTTGTCTTGCATAGCTCTGAATAATGACGGTACTTTATTGGCAACTGCATCAGAAACTGGCACGATCATTCGAGTGTTCTCATTGCCAAAAGGGACGAAGTTATATCAGTTCCGGAGAGGGACTTATCCGTCGACTATTTACAGCATGTCCTTCAATCTGAGCTCAACTCTCCTGTGCGTATCCTCAACTACGGATACAGTACACATTTTCCGCCTCGGTGGCCCAGCATTTGTCTTGCCAGATTCGCCGAAGTCACCAAATGAGAGATGGAGTCGATCTCGAAGCTATGATAGTGGAGCTGAATCGCCTACAACCGGAACTTCCCCTGCGAGTGACAATGCTGAAGCACCCACAATAACGCGCAAGCCTAGCGGAACCATAGGAAGCATGTTAAGACGATCCTCACAGATGATGGGGAAAAGTGTGGCAGGCGTTGTAGGTGGATATTTACCACAAGCTGTCACGGAAATGTGGGAGCCAACCCGCGATTTTGCCTTCATCAAACTGCCTAAAAGTGGTATGGGAGTCAACGCAACAGGTGGCCCTCTTCGAAGCGTGGTAGCAATGAGTAGCAGCAGCCCACAAGTGATGCTAGTAACTAGTGATGGAGGCTTTTATGTTTTCAGCATAGACATGGAGAATGGAGGTGAAGGAGTTCTAGTCAAGCAGTACTCGCTGGAGGCGGACGAAAAGCTCGATCGGTCGGCGGCGGACTACAACAACTAGACGCTTTGGATTCATTTGGGTTTGGCGTTCGGCCTTTTATTCAGCATGGACAACTTTGTTCATCTTCTGCATCATTCCAGCATTAGCAACAGGCGTCCACTTTCATGACTACAGCAAGGGACTTTTTATGGCATGCTTACGAGCTGCCCTATGACGTTAGCATTGTAATGAACATCTTCCGATTATTTCAAGCCAGATGTTTCCTGACTCAATTTCACTGACTAGGAGAAGATTTGCAGTACCTTCCGAATCTGCAGTATTGCGTTTATGCGCCATGAACTGAATAACTGCTTACCAAGTGCAGATATCTGGTTACACTTGCAGGTCACGCAGTGATTTTGGATCGCATTTTAAAAATGGAAGTAACAAACTTTGCGAATACACTCAATACCATGCAAAACAGGGCTGAGAATCATGTCGCTGCATCCTCTGGTTGGCTAGGTAGTGTGCATCGTCCAATCCGCCTGATCCACAGGCTCTAAGGTTCACAAAGACTAGGCTCTGTTTGGAATACCTGACTGCAGGACACCTTGTGGCATCATTACCGAATCGGACTCTCATCGAAACCGATCGCGTTGACATTGCAATGAGATTACGATGACACGTCTCCGAGTGTGTACACGATGTAATGCACGTGTAAAAAGGGCCACGACGAATCAGAGTAGAGCGCGATAGTCCAAGAGGCTTCGTTTTCAAACAAGCCATGAGCATGCACCCAGCATTGTTGTCGATACGACGACTGTCGTTGGGCAACAAAGTCAGAGAACGGCCTCAGATATTAATTCATGAACACAAATAATCACTGTGGCTGCAGTCGGACCAGTGCCTGTACACAATGCCGGCAATTGCGACGAGGCGGCACACCATCCCTTTTGGTCAGACGTGAGATCTGCCTCATTCGAGGCTGCACCAGCTATAAACACTTTGTGCACTTCGTGATGACTCAGTGACGCTATAAGCTGTGTCTTGAAACTTATGAGAACGCGGACAATAATATCCCGAAGTCGAGGTTTGGAAACCCCTGTCGCCAGTATAATCAGAGCTCGAGCAAAATTCATAATATTTACAGATTCCGGACGACTTATTCGAAAATTGATGTGGTTGAATCCACAAGATATCTGACGATTGAAATGAAATCACCCTGGCACTTAGCTTCAGCAAGTTTTGAGTGTCGTGAAAGTAATATGGTACTTGACCTCACAAGTTTTTTGAGATCAGGAAATGATAAAAGAACTTTACCTTTACTTCACTGGATATGAATTTGGGCTAGCCTCAACTTCGCAGAAACAGAAGCTGCGCCTGGCGAATTTGTACACGCCAAACACTAGGCCAAATCATCGTCCGCCTAGAGAGCAACCCCGTGAGCAGGACCCAAGATAGGCAGTGTTCGTTGACTTACCCGCTAATACGAACCACCGAGGATTTTCGGTGTGATGAGAGCCGCTTCCTGTAGCACTCCTCGAGTTTGTTCGATGCGATGCCAGGCTCCAGCTCGCAAGTTTTTGGGAACAGAGACCTGCTTTCTAGCATGATTGGTCTGCACTCAAGGTGCACTATCCCGATATGACTGCTACGAAGTAGCATCTGTAAAATATGAAGCAGACTCGGTTGAAAATCTGTGAAGATCTCTATGCTTCGACTTCTCAGCTCAACCAGCATCACGGAAGAAGAAGCCGAGATCTACACATTTGACGTGGATTCTATAAGTGCTACTATTCTCCGCCCTATGACCCTATGGGAAACGGGGCTTTCATTGGTCCCGAATAGTCAGTAGTGCTCCTCGCTTTTCCACTAGAGATTTGGAGCAGAGGGCCATGATTTCCCTACTTCTTTCACTGTTCCTGGCGAGCTCGTGGAGCTCTCTTTCATCATTTGTTGTGGGGATAATAGTTAATAAAATAGTGATCTCTATCAGAAAGAGCCGGACTAGTCAAGACTCTGGTTTTCGCTTCTCAGCATCTTGGGGCAGCGCTTTATAAGGGAGGATCCGTTCAAGATTGAGCAATAATGGGGCATGATGGTTATCACGCCGGGTACCTGACTCCTGAGCGCGGCTTCCAAGCACTCCCATGCGCGGGACAACGGGGACGGGTTCGTTCCTCCGAAATCATGCTTAACGGCCGACGTCAAAGCCATCTCGAGATTGAGATTTACCAAGCAAGTCTTACCAAGCAATGCTTACCCACGTAAATGAAATGTGCTCGTTTCAAGGAACTCCCGTCTGCTCTTACGCACGCAGTATGGGGCCTCCCAAACTGGCAGGTCGGATCACAAAAATAACCGCTTTTATTAGATGCCAACATACTTGCATCCCACGCTACGAGTAACATCAGTGCTGGCCCTATCCTGGAAGGCTGAAAGCTCGACTCAAGGCTGTGCTGCTGCAGCTTAGACTACTGACTGGTTAGTGCTGCAGGTCAATTCCCCACGTCGTCACGACTCACGATAGGGACGATTTTTACGAGCGCGCCAATTGAAGTCCTCCCTCGAAATGTCAAACTGGGGCGGAGCTATAGGCCGGCCCCCAAGACAGCAGGGTAGATAGAGGGCAGGTTAGCGTATACCCTACCAATGGGCTTGGCTTGGTACTTTAGGGTAGTGATCGGTCGCGGCTGTCGATAAGGCCAGGTGCAGGTGGAGTATTCCTTATAGGTAGGTATCCATGTCTTGAAGGCAGAACCCAATTGACGCTGGCTGGCGCTGGCAACAGACACAATCATGGATGCAGTCGGTATTCGACTCTCGTTGACGAATCCCGAGTTCAAGAGGCGTATATTTGGCGCGGAGGCGCTCAAATTTGAAGAAAAGTTCAAGATGGCGCCGTGAGATTTACTGCGACCACTATAACGACCCGTCAGATGATGTTGGTTACTCGATGTTTGAAGGTTCTTACACAGACAGTAAGTTCTCTGATTCGCGAACCCACCGATCAGCAAACATTCTGGGATCGGCCGCAGGTGCGGAGAACGTGCACTGGCGCCTGTGTCGGTCCATTTTGCAGGCTTCACTGACGAAAGAGACCTTGAGTTCTTCGTCCATCCTGTCCATCCTGCCTGCCCTGGCAAACCTAAATAAGGAGGGAACCAAATCAGACGAAGCGCCGGATACATCCATCACTGCAACAGGATCGAGCCTCCACAGCTGGTATAAAGGATGGTGGATTGGTGATGTTACGTACAGATGCTCACAGCCCCGATAGGTACTGTTGCTACTGCTCTACTTTGGAGATATCAAGACTTCAACCAATGTGATATGGAGTTAAAAATAGAGATTGGCATGCTTCAGTCTAATCTAGATTCTAGCACACGTCGGGAATTGCAGCAGTGCGGACTCCGGGTATAGTCGAGTCGCAGTACTTCATTGGGCCAGCCGGAAGATTACCGGACATCGGCTACACATTTGTTGTTGTTTTTGCCCATTTCTTCTTTCTACTCATCTTATTCGCAGGCTTTTGTATGTGAAATTTTCCTACTCGGTGATGGTGACATGTCTCAGTACTTTAATCCTTCCTTCCTAGACCCTAGCACTGTACCTAGTACCTAGCCAGACCTAGCACCTACTGGAGTCGCTTGTCGTTTAACAAACCAGTCGATAGATTCCATTCCGCCCCTCTTACCGAGCCTTGGAAACATGGAAGCTAAATCTCGTCCTCTTCAACGGGTCCTAGACTAGTCGAGACTGATTGCTAATACTAGGTCAAGGGAAGGACGAATTAATGGGATGAGATTGACATGAGAATGACATAGCATGGCAGGCATCACATGGCACGTTATGGCAAACGATGGATCTTCCACGCAGCTTCAAGCATATTGCACCTTGAGTGCGGCAGGAAATTTCCTCTGCTGACTTTCCCTTCATAGCAATGTTCTGGTTATGGCTTTCGCTACTCCGTCTGCCACTACTCAGAAGCTCTCTAATCCACATCTTCGTACTGCTGCTGTACGTCAATCGTTTGGGATGTCCTACCGAGTATCATGTCAGCCCGCAATGCATACGGACTCTAGAAACCTCCGCACTGGTCAGAGCTGTCCAGCATCCACACCCGTCGTTTGACGTCGGCTGGTCATTGGCAAGGACTGGATGGCACTGCGGGACGTGCATAACGGGTGCTGCTGCACCCCTGGGTTCTTACAAACAGGTACATTTTCCTCCCTAAAACACTTGCTCTCCCTCCTCTCTTTGAGATATGGCCAGCCGTTCCAATCAGTGCTAACTACTAGGGGCATTTACTCCTGTAGCCTAGAGCAGTCGTTTCCAGCTGCTGGGATTCCAAGGATGGGTCCACGTATCCACCCAAACTAGAACCCCCTTCCCCTGGTCCTTGCTCCCATCACTCCCTGAGCAGTTAAGCCCCCCTCCTGTCCTTAACCTGACATCCATCCCAATGGGATTTGCGTTATTAGACTCGATATCTCTACGATGAGCAAGTGTCTATCAGAGGGGCAGTAATAGTTAAGTCTGCCTTCGACCCTTCTCACATTCTTCATTTGTCCACTTCACTTTCACCTCCCGCAATCGAGCCCAAATCATTCCTCGAGCTACTATCGTCCATTGATTTCGTCATATCAAGTGTGCTCTTCGGTATCGCCCGCATCTTTGGCAACTTCCACCTCGTCGTTCTCAATAGTCAACATTGTCCCTTCACATGGGGTGATCAACAAGGCGACGAATTCACAATAAAGACCATTCTGAAGCAGTTTCTTGTTGACAAGTGTTTGGCTTTCCCTTCAGCTTTCGAACTCTTAATTTTTTCCACTACTTCGAACACTTAAGCACATGTTTTGTCTTTCTCCCCATCCTCCCAAGATGGACCTGACCCCACAATCTGCTCGTTCGCCTGCCTCACCCTACAGATATACCTCAAACTCTCAACCGCTATATGAATATCCATCCCCAGCCCAGAGTGATTCTCGATACCGCTCGACCGACTCTTTACAGGGCCTTGGACTATATACCTGTCCAATTTCAGAAGCCAACGTTGAGCAAGGTGGATCCGTCCAATTACCCCCAGTCACCAACAATTGGCCAACAAGCAATCTACAACGAGATACACCGAGATCAGCACATTCTACACCTAATATTCTTTCCGCCGAGTATGATCCGTTTGCACCTTTCCATCCAGCTGTATCGGCAGCCCCCTACAGCAATGATATGTACTCCACCCATCCAACTGATATTTCAATCCTGCCTGCCTCGCCAGTACCGTCTGGCAACACGTCTCAGCGCTCCTCCTTCTCTTCTGCTCCAACTTCGGAGTTATTTGCTCAGGCCGGATCAAATCATTCATTCAACCCTCGGATCAAGATGGAAGAACATCATGATTTCGTATCCGAACACGAGGGAGTTATGATAACCTCACCCCCAATGAACCACAACATTCTGGTCACCTCGGCTACTTCCTACCCAGGAAGCCTCGAGGCAAATTTCTACCACGACCAGCCTGCTATAGGGTGGCCTAAGGTGGACTATGCTCCAAATCAGGATCTTCCTTCAATCTCTTCGCTGCCTCTTCCTTCGTATGAGAGACGTTCAGAAAGCTTGGAGAGGATTAGTTCAGGACTGCAGAGTCAACGCCGTCGTCCAAGTACTATAGCACGGACGAGGCAACCACGCAAGCTCACGACGAAAGAGGACGCCAATTTTCAGTGTAGCGTAAATGGCTGTGGTAAGCTGTTTGGTAGAAGCTACAATTTCAAGGCCCACATGGAGACCCATGACACAAGCCGAGAGTATCCATTTCCATGTCCTATGGATGCGTGCGGTAAGAAATTCGTACGGAAGACAGACTTGCAGAGGCACCACCAGAGCGTTCACATGAAGCAGCGGAATCACCGATGCGACTACTGTAGTAGATATTTTGCTAGAAAGGATACGCTCAGAAGGTACTGAACACCATCTATCCAAGGAAATACTTATATGCTAATATATTTTACAGACACATGGAAGACGGTTGTCCAAGGCGATTTGACATCGAAACTGTGGACTTCAGGCCACAGAACTATGGGGAAAGTGATCATAGATCCGGAAGAATCGCATCTCACGCCCCGGAAGCCCAATCCAGACAGCACTCGTACAGTTCCTCAAGTCATTACTCTCCTCCACCGATGAACCCCACAAGTCATAGCTCGGTGGATAGTTCACTTGTTTCAACTTCGGGGTCGTACCTGGAGCGGCAAGAGTTCCTATCTGGAGACGTTGGCCATGAGCCATGGAATAGCTGAAGAAATCCATGAAATGGAATTTATGATGATTCCAAACGAAATCATGAGTCTACAGGGAAGGCCTGAAACATCTCGGACTCCCGCCACCAGCGCAGTGCTCACTGTATGCATCCGAAATGTTCTCGGGTGCTGCTGTTGGTTACACGTAGATGGAGGACGATGCTTTGAGCCTGGGTGTTTCAAGGTAGCGATCCCGCTCTAGGGGTCTGCTCGGGTAAAATATCGAGAATACGCCGACGGGGTTGGGACATCAAAAAATGCAAGAGTCCAGCATACGTCCTTCTAGGCGTCGTGCATTCGATTGTTCCAATGTTCTGGTTCTCATGGATTTGGTTCGCCCGATTGTGGATATGGCAATGTGACCCACATACAGGGTGTCTATCGGTGTCTTTCTAGAACAGCTAGGCATAGCAGAATGCCACCAAACCAAACAAGCGAGTGCGAATGCGGGAGAGGGAATCGGAAGCCCTGGCAAATGTCGAAGTCGCACGCAGACAGCAGGAAAGCATCGAACTCGGGTAGAGTGGTCGCGATGAATATTGCCAGACGGAAGGCATTGGCCGTGGCAGAAGGCTAGATAGAAAATATGAATGCTTGCCTATCTATCCATCTCAATGGCACGCTTTTTCTCTCACTGCTCGCTTGCAAATCTTGGCACATTTTTAGAATTTGACTCGGATAATCCGCAGGATTCATGCTCCCCGAGCGGGCCAACCATGCTCTTTGGGGTGTAGCGGCATGGTCCTTATGCCTGCGGTAAATCTTTCACGCTCTGGGAGCAGAGAGGTCCGATATCACAGGGGGTATATGGGATCATTGGGATGGGACCTTGCACGTGCGCGACTGCTCGCACTTATTGACAAACGAGACGACGGAATGCAGGCGAGATGAGCAAAAGGGGAGATTGGAATGGTGGAGCAGGTGGAGTTGATCCATAAGTGACTGCTGAGCACGTACTCGATTGAGAAACAAACGTCGAATGGGTGGAGGAGAAACCGCCTGGCGGCTATTTGGTGCGCTACTGCGGTGAGAAAATTGTGAATGACCAACATGGACAAATGAGACAGGGTTGAGGGCACAAAGGACCAAGTGAGAAGGGAGAGAGTTCCTCCGCACCCGCATGTAGCGACATTAAGCTAAACGACAAGACAATATCAAATCACGAGGAAGGCTTGAGACAGGCAAACGTAAAAAGAAGGCTTTGACAAAGTGGTATTACTGAACGCGAATACCTGTACTATGGAATTGCATCCCGTATTATATCTCGCATAATCTTTGTTGCGAAAAAGAGGAAAACAATTTTGAGGGAGTATCGATGCTCGTATGATTTTTTCGTCTAGCATGTATGCACGATTGTACGTACATATGCTAGGGTCATGGAAGGTGGCGTATTGCTACCCTTCCATTGATTTTTGGGCCTGTTGCTCCAGTGCCCAGACTTATTTGCATCATGCCTCCCCCCGCCCTTGTATTGGATGGGATTGATTTGGTGACTTAGTTGTAGCTGGCATTGGGTTGCGAATCGTGGTTGGTGAGTTGGTTTTGTACGTACATATTCAGGGGCTTGCTGCAACGGCTGCTGGGATTAGGAGACGGTGCACCACTGTAGGAGGAGGCTGGAGGCTGGACAGTGCTGCAGCGTTGCCCTGTTTGCAGGTGTTTGTGAAATTGGATCGAAATCACGATTCCGCACCCGCACGGAAGAGCCAGGCTTATTAACTGTACAGGGGAAGTTACAAACCATACAGTGTCAGATTCGGCTTCAGCATGGAGTGGTGATATACACTTTGGGATTCAGACCCTCACGCTCTGTGCAATGTCTGCTTCAAACGGTTAGACTCGTGAGCCAACTAACCTAACATTCATCTTGAGAGTCGAAGATGAGATGATATGAGACGAGACGATTCACACACGACGAGACGAGCAATTTAACCGCGCGGCTTTTGAGAAACGAGCCGGAAGCTGCATGATGGTGCAGTACTACAGCGGGCCAAACGAGGCTACAATACAAAATTAAGGGCGACAGTGCAGTGGTGGCTGAGCCAAGTCCCTCACTCATTCTGTTGGTAACTTAAGACGCAAGGTCAGGGTCAGAGTAGGAAATGGGCTGTAGAGGGGTTTGAGTGAGGAGGGACGCAAGAGGAGAACTCGGAAATTGAGTTAAACCCGAAGCACGTTCGAAAATATCTACTACCTGATGAAGATCAAACAGGCTTAAGGATAGAGGTAGGAGAATTACTTACTCGAAGGCGATTCACGGAATCAAGTCTGATAATGTGTGGCTGCGGTGCATGCGTTAACGATCGTAAAGCTTCCGGCGAGATCGAAGAAGGTCGCATGGAGGGGCCGTACAAGAATGGAGGCTGCGGCTGACTTTTCCCGGTGAACGCTCCTATCGGCACATACCTACGATTACTTTGTATGGTCTTTTGCAGATGTGGATGTACCTAGGTAGGCACTCGACCTGGATATGTATGTAAGTCTACCTAGGTATCTATATATATGTGTGGCACTAGTGCGCCTCTCGAATGTTCTCTGCGTCTTCTGCGCTTGCTGATAAAGTCCTGTGTAAGAAATATTCTGGATCCTGTTGCTATTTAGAAATATAGGAACAATCTAAAAGCGGTTTCCGGGGAAGTTGCAAAAGATATTTTACACCTTCATGAAACGAAGAGGCAGTGGACGAACGAAGGTCGATAAGCAAGAGTACGAATACTAGGGCAATGTAAAGAGCTAAATCGAGCCGTAGGGCTGGACGACCGGACGGTAGCTGGAAGTATATTAGGTGTACAGTACAGTAGCTTGGAATCTGGTTGCTATCTAGCCTACCAGTATCTATCTGTCCACCATCATTTAGCGTGCAGAGGTACATTTTGACTTTCGATTACCCTGCTCGCTGGAAAACCTCTGATCGCTCCCTGCGGGTACTGCCATGGCAGTCTGTGGACCATCGAGGATCCCGGATTTGTTCCACCACAGCACACAAACGCAGGGTTGCGCGTCTTACCCGTACATGACCTGCGAGCAGAAAGTTGAAGAAAGCAATGGTAGCACCTAAAGTATAAAGACTCGCGAGGTGTCATAATACCACTCTTTGAGCTACCCCTTGAATGAACTTTTCTCAATGCATCAAATCGCGCTGGAATGACATTTATTGATGATGATAAGATCCCACTCACTGTTAGAAAGCCTCCTCTTCCTCTTGCTGATTTTTGAAGCGGCCATCTGCAAAGTGCTTTCCTTTGCATTGCCGAATCATTTCTCTGAGGTCACCAGTTGTCCACTTCTTTTGTCGTCTGTTCGTCTCACATTAGACCGTGATGCAAAAATCATCTTTTATACAACATTGGTATTCCTGTAAATATTGCAAGCCCACACCACTAGATTTTCCAGCTATACTTCTAAAGCGAGTCTTTACGCCTATCACGATCGATTCAAAGGCCTATTCCAGCTTTCACATAGTGGTGGATCACCACCAGCTCGTAATTCCTTCCCATCACGGTTCCTGACAGCGCAACGGCGATACCGACAGGTTTGCATAGCGTTAGATGTTTGTTCTGTCACCCCGGTCACCCATTCAGATTTCTTACACAGCAATATGAAATCGGTTTTCGTGATCTCCTTGCGTGTGACTACTTTTACTAACACTATGGAACACTCTGCCACGTCGGCCCTTCTCTCTGTCATTCTCCTGTTCCTCCATCCAATCGACCTGCATTGCTTAGGTAGGGATTCGGCTCCTTCCAAACGAGCTTTCAACACAGCACTGCCACTTCATGGATTTTGACGTCACACTGGAGGTCGTAATTGAGGCTGGGGCATTGAAGATCACGCAAACGGGATTGCACATCACTATCAACAGAAGGAAGACACGCGATGCTTTTTGGAAATACCAAATGATTAAAACTTACCCCAGGTGTTCATACGTGCACTTGAGACATCTATCCAGAAGCTGGTATCATTTCATCGACTGTCGACTTCGAATGTCTCGGGCCACGTGGGGTTATCTAAAGCGTCACCGACAAGCTTGTTCATAGGGGAAGCATTCGCGAGGGACTTCACGCTATCAGGACTACTACTATTTACCGGCTTTCTTTTCTGCAAGAAGCAGGCCAAAATCATGCCCTACGGCTGAGCCGTTCCGTGAGGCACAGTGGCACTCAATCTAATGGTGGTGGTGGCACCCGGTACAACGTGCACAGCGCTTCGAGCGTTCTTATGAATGGGCGCGGCAATCTCAAATGCAAGCTTGCAGTCTGTTGTGCATTGGCGTATTATACGCGCCACTGGTACTGGCCGCCAGTGGATGAGCCCTGCGATTGCAAATTGCTTCGTCTCCTTCAGGGCTAAGCAAATTCATCTACAGCGAAGCAAACCACTCAGTTGACATTTACTACTCAGGCGAAGTCACCAAAGATTTATGTGACTTTCAACTCTTACTTTACTAACCCTCTGTGACGTATTCTGACGATGAATTCTGGTTACACAACATTTCAAAAAGAAGTACTTGCTAAACTCAGGAGTTACGTGAAACCTTCACCAGTGTAATGAAGGATCTCCTTTGATTTGTTCATCTTACAAGACCGTCCGCCGTGATGAGGCTGTCACATCCGAAAGGGTCCAGCGCAGCCTCACGTGGGTTTACTGGCTTACAGAACCCATGATAATTGGATGAAACCTCGATCTTCACAGTGCAACAGACCTATCGTTGAAAGGGCGATAAACCAACAGCCGTTGCCCTTTTCAGAGCCGGCGGAAGAGTATGAAATGGACGGCTTATCTCGACACACGTTAGTCTCATCAGGCTCTTGTGGTCCACGGCTCTTCTCTCTGACAGACAGCAAACTTTGAAAAATCTTCCTTTTCCCACTTTGTCTAGGATCTAGCCATTTCTATACTTCATTTCTCCACTTCTGCTTCCAATCTGGTCATCTCTTGTCCCAAAATATACATAGAAACTGCCATACGATGTTCAGTCTTTCTCCAGAACTCTGGTTCTTTCACCTCTCTCCAAGAGACTTCTTTTCCGATATTAGGGCCTGCTCTTTCCATCGGAGCCAAGGCCAATATATCGACAGCTCAACATCCTCGGTCCTCGACTTCCGTTATTACATTCTAGGAATCTAGCCTCTACTCCACAGCTCAGCCTTTCTGTACTTCTGAGTACTACGGAGGCACGAAACATATTCGGCACATATCGTCTCAGACTATTGGATCAAAATGGAAATTTGGATGGCCAGAGCGTGTTTCGGTCTAATTTCACCTGTACCGCGAACCGAAAATCGACAGCGTGCCCAAGATGACCAATGTCGAAGCGAACTCCGGCCTCAGCCAAGTGTTTACACATAGCCTCACCATACTGAATCAAGACTGTTGCCCTTTCTGGGGCCAGCCAAACCTGTATGTATTTCCGTATTCGTTATGCTTCTCACTCCAACTCTGGGAATATGCTGATACCCGAGCCTAACCAGTGATCGCAGATTAGGGTATACGATAATTGAGCGTCAGATGCACTAGCATCACAGGTGGTTTACGAAGCAGCATACAGCAAGAGCTTTGGAACTATTCCTGGCAAACAGACCTACGTTAGTAAGGAAATGGCGTACTTCAACTTCTATCCAACGAGCAGAAACTTGTCATATGATAGCCCGGTGAAATTCTCGGGGAACCTGTCCGCTCTATCTTCACCACGATCCCAAGACGATTTGTAAGTCCAGCCTCTCGAAAATGACCCCCTCGGTGCCGCCCCTTCCCGGTGGTTCGATAAATGCCTGGCCAGCTCTGCTATGAGCATGTATTCTATGGCGTACCCTGTACAGTAAGTTCTAAGGAGATTGGTGTAGGAGTAAAGAGCTAACTAAAGAAAGCTTTCCTTACCAGACAATAATTTCAATACTTTCAATATGAACATCGATGTGCTTGGGCTACAAGAGTGTGTACAGGGTATCGAATTATACATAATATAGCTGACACACCTTTAGCAGCAGTACGCACTTTATAGTGGTACAGTCTCGTCGTGAGAACGATATCAGTATCTCTAAACAGTCTTAAGTGTACTCTCCGATCAGTCCTTTGATCCAAGTATTGTCTCCGACATCTGTCGCGAACGGCATACAGGCCCCCCTAAAACAACGACCACATGCCCGCCTCCTCGACCAAGCCCAAGGTTCGGACCAGGAGGGCACCCCAAAACTCTTCATTGTAGTTCCTCTCCCTAGCTAGAATCTTCTATCAACTGACCTATTCAGGGTCCAAGCACCTTGGTACCGCTGCCCAACAGCCAACTGCACCCGCTCATACAAACGCCAATTCGAATTCATCCGCCATCGGCATGTACATTCTAACGTTCGAGCTCACGAGTGTCAGTTTGTTAAGTGTCAAAGAAATGGGGAGGGAAAGGGCTTTGCAAGGAAAGATCATCTGAAGCAGCATATGAAATTGGTATACGCCGTGGGTGTGTAAAAAGCAGGAGAAAGTGGGAAGAGAAGGAGGGATACAGGATGAGGCTATGCAGTGATATGTTTGGAGTACTTGGCTAAATGATTGTCAGCGCAGAGGGAGACATATATGAAAGCTGGCGAAAATTGGACATTGCACATGTTCTCCTATTTAATTTGCTTTGTGGTCGTCGGCCTCATTCTGTTGGAGTTGTTGTTGTCAGTCGATCCTTTGTCTTCCTGGCATAGTAATTTTCGGGATTTTTCTGCGCAATTTCAGATCAGGCGTCGCGTTCCGTGTTCCCTTTTCATCCACGGATCTTAAAATTGGCACGTGAAGCCTTCGGGTTTTATTCTTCCTCGCTTATTTACTCCACACCCAAGCAAAAGAATCAAAGCTACCTTGACACCATTTAGATTTTGACTGAGCAATGATTATATTGCCGGATGGCTCCAATCCCGTCTATCAGATCAAGATCAAGCTATTATGGAAAGATCACCCGGTACAATTGTACTCAGGTTTTCGAAGTCGACTCTGGGCTGCCAGATAGATATTTGTTTACATATTGTCTTTGCGCTCGCTTACATTCATTCGTTACCAGCCTAGCTTTCGAACCAGAGGTTTGACCGATCCAGTGTGTATCTGGTAACGCGTGTCCCGTATCATTCCAGTGCTGCAAGTCGTTCTTTTAGAAATCACTTTGATAAATCCAGAGGTGGAAGTCTCATGAAGCTTCTTTCAATTTAGCTTCGATCTTGAGACAAAAAGCTTACGATTTTCAGCGTTTCGGGTATGACAGCATCAAACCCTGGCAGACAGAACTCATCTCAGGTAAACTTTGAGTTAGTTCTGTGATGAGAAACCATTCAACAACCGCAAAGCATTCACTCGAGAAATATTCAATGTCACAGATATATATCAAGACTTTCCCACAAGGGTCACTAAAGGTTACGGAAGTATTCGAGGATATCATTTAGACAGTCATCCAATGTCGCGAAGAGGTTACGGGGGACTACAACTTACTGATTCAGGAATACTAAACACAAACTAGTAACCTAAATCTCTGCTCCTCTTCATCGGTCACGCAAACATTCTTGGGTCGCTAGGTAGAGTCAGATGATATGGTATTAATTTAACTACTATAATAGTTTCGAGGTACTTCTAGTTACGTAATAGTTCGACCTTCTTAGGATTAGGTTTAATACTCTCTATAGTAATAATATATCCGAGGTATTTAGTATAAGTAATATGAAATTCGTATTTCTTAATATCTACTTATAATCTAGCCTCTATTAAGTATTATAGGACTCTCTATATATA
>JACBAH010007366.1:0-28013 GCA_014282315.1 Neospermospora avenae | reverse complement strand
GCATATGTATGTTAGGTATCTGAGGGAGATAATTATTGTGGATGTGAAGATGGAGAAGACGGGCGGGAGGGAGGTGGAGGGAGGTTTGGAGATGTCGATACCTACTTATTTGAATCCCGGAAAATCGAGTAGTGCAAATGAACTAACAACTAACTCCTCTCCCGCGCCCCAGCCATGAATAGAAGCGGCCTCTAAAGTAGTATTGGGCTTGATTGCTAGGTAGGCAGGCAGGTATCTTTCTATCCCTTACAGCTCTCTTGAGTATATTCAGTTTGGTTGCGAATCCTGCGAGACTTTGAATCTTTGTCCTGCTTGCTAGCATGTCAATAGAAGGGATCCCCCTGGTCCGGAGTTCCTTCAGATTTCGACTTCCCACTAATCGGGCTACTAGGTGATAAGAAGCTGTTGCAACGGCATTCCGCTATCATAGGCATTCATTGACCTGAGAAGAAGGAGTATACGTATATGTACTCTCGTCTCTCCTTCCCATCAACCCTTCACTTTTACCTCTGCTTATCTTCTCAGCATGAACAAATCTCGCGTATTCTGACCTCCGACCATGAAATAGCGGTCAATCCTTATCAACGACATCTTCCGTAGCGTCCTGTACGATAGCACGGATTTGGTGAGGGCTAATTCCTTGGCTTCACTTGGTCTAGGGACCTCACCGCAAGTTCAAGCGAATATGCGAGCAAGATTGGGGCCAACCGTTCAGGTCTGGCCCATGGTGCCGGTATCTCAGAATTTCATCAACAGCGTCTCGGTCCTCGAGCTCGTATGATGTCGTAGAATGCACGAAGATGTCGATTCGTATAGACAAGCACATATTTCTTTTCCTCGACAAGGGCACGAAGCTAGAGTCTGTTTAGAGTTGCATTCAGCATTTAGCCAGATGTTCCGGATACCTCAAATCTCCGTATCCGAGTTTTGGCTAGGTACCTAGGCTGCTAGGTAGGTACCTATGAACGGTAGCCTGTGGCTCTCGCTTATGCCTTGCAGATATCCACTTGCCTTAACGATTACGCTCCGTACACATCACGTTATCAACACCGTTTACAAAATTACACAATCCAAACGATTCACTTGCGTGAAAACCCCTCCATCTCCTTCCCTAGTAGTATGGAAAGTGCTTAGCTGAGATGTGATTGATTGTTCGTACGTGCCTTTCAGATGTCGAGGTTGTGAGTGGTCCGAAGCAATAAGTACCAATTTAAAGGGAAAGCTCAACTACCAATGACCGTGGCACTTTCAGCCACCTGATATGAAGGCGCTTGCCAGAAATTTC
Source organism: Neospermospora avenae (assembly GCA_014282315.1). NCBI lineage: Eukaryota > Fungi > Ascomycota > Leotiomycetes > Helotiales > Ploettnerulaceae > Neospermospora > Neospermospora avenae. Next base: position 26,728 of record JACBAH010007366.1, on the reverse strand, counting down.
ATTTCTTACCTATGAGCGACTTCAAAGCTTCAAATGTGAGATGCGACATCCAAAAATATGAGGCTCTACACAGGCTAGCAGGATTCCTTATCCGGGCGGTAGAAACCAGACATCCACAGGTTGAAGGTCTGCCTGCCTTGCAAAAACACGCGATCTCCAAGCTAACGGCTTTTACTTGAGCGCTTCTCTCACTGGCAAACTACAGTAACGAAGGAAGCCGTATGCAAGTCATTTCTGACGTCTGACCTGGAGCAAGGTTCGACTCGGAAAAACGAAACGCTTGATGCCTCACGTGGGGTGACCACCGACCGCATCATGAGTGCACGAGCGCTTCCTGCCTTCCTTCGATCGGCCACTTGATAGTTACCTGGTGAGGATTTAAGACACGATCTGTCTTCGATCGTTGAAGAACTCCGTCTTGGGAATACTAGAGGACGTCGATCTCACAGGCCATCGGTGAACACTTCGATATTCAATGAAACAATCTCAAAGAAGCTAATTTTGGAAGATCGTGAAAATCTCAAGTGGTCATACTGTACAGCACAATATTTTCATATCGCCTATGTCGATACCCAGACAACCAATGCCGGCAATTGCATTTTTGTGTTAGTGCCGAACGATGGATTGCCCGTGATTTGGCTTTTTGACAATTGGACACGGACGGTTCAACCGCGCGGGCGATCAATCTACTCACAGAGATGAAGCGGCTTCTTTGAGGTTGCTATTTGAGGATCACAGACAGCGGGAAATTGTTGTCGACATCGAAATCAGGTCGGGTCAAGTAGGTAGGCAGAGGCTGACGCCACTATTGGCCAAATTGGAAGAAGGAGTAGCTGCGGCTTCTTTTGACTTTAGGGGCAAGAGCAAGAAGAATGGTCGGTCCCGGTCCATGGCTGGACAGAGACAGGGCATAACTTCGTTACCTGGAGATTGCGGGCTGGACTTCGAAAGGAAGACCTTCCCGCCGAGCCTAGGTAAGGACGGACGGAACAACGACGGCGCTGTGGATGGACGAACCACGGCATGAGAATGCAAAATACGACCTTTCTAGGGGCCGGAGTACTCGCTTGAGATTAATTGACTGTGTTCGTTTCGAGTGTCAGGATCTATCCAGAGGTACAGTAGATAGGAACCGGCGGTGCGTGCAGCTCGCTGGCTGGCTTTGCACACGTGCAATTCCACATCAGCCTTTCTGCACTCGGAGCGAGATGTAATGTAAGAAGTGAGACACCGCTGTTGATCGGGCCGCGCGAACGATGATAGCACAGGTATCGTGCGAATCTGTCCATGACTTCTCTGTATTATTCAGCGTTCCTACTGCACTGTGCATTCAGTCCACTGTACCTCCACAGATGTACCTAGGTAGCCTCCTACCTGATAAGCACGAGCATGAGCACCACCACATGTTCCCAAAGGGACCCAAACCTTATACAGTATCTTACCTTAGGGATGTCGTGACGGGAGTTTGTGAATTGTGACACGATACGACACGGGCCCTCTTTTAACGTCCGCTTGATGGATAGCGTGTATGCGATGCGACCTCCCGACGTCTGTACCTACCTTAGGGTACCTTACCTTAGGTGAGATGTCTGTGAGTGACGAAGCTTAAGGTAAGGTAAGGTAGCTAAGGTAGCTACCTCTAAAATGCTATCGTGGTCTACCCGATCCTGCTTACGAAATAAGACTGCCAATACTCATCATCATCATCTCTTCTAAGGTATCTCATCGCTAGATAGGTAGCTACGCTCTTGTCCGTCGGTACAGTATTACTTCCAAGTTGGTACTACTGTACTCACATTTGTGATTTTATTATTAGCACAAGATCGTATCGAACCCTGTGCCTGTGGCTCCCCTCACCGCGGCAAATGCTCCGTGCTTCGTGCTCGGCCTACCTATTGCGGCCCCTGACGCCAGGAAAGCCCACGCCTGCCGGCATAATCCCTAGTCGAGCTTTAATTTACTACCTACCTTAACTACTTACCTACCAGCCTACCAGCCCACCTGAGGTACCTTACCTTACCTTTAGTTACAACCTACTTCGAAGTTATACCTACCTAGTACAACCTACTTCGAAGTATACCTACCTACCCTGCCCTTCTCACTCTTCTTACTGGCGGAAACAGGGGCAAGGCAACGCAGGGTACCGGTATTCAGCACCCTCTCTCACAGGGTCCCTCTCTTGCAACAACCGAACTGCAACCCAGCACCACCGAACTGACATCCTCGACTGCTCGCCCACAAACCCCTTTGACAAGCTTTGCTTGAATCGGCCTTGTTTGAAGTCTTTGCTCACAGTCTCTACCGTTCCAGCTGGTTTTGGGATCTTTCATCCGGCGTAATAGTAATCATAATACGAACTGCTCGAGTCACCCTTTTTCCTCATCTACTCATAATCCCCCTCCTCAGCGACTCGAACCAGGACAACCCTTCTTGCCAGTCTATCCGCCATCCCGAAACATCAGCAGCCCTTCTAGCTTTCAGTCCCATGACATCGTTCTGTTTGGAACATCCTAGAGGTATCCAGAGGCAATAGACACGCCTGGCAACAAGCTTTAGTTCGCAAGAGTTCGAAAGTAGACTTCCACGGCCGCCTTCCGAACTGAGGGAGGCTCATGCATCTACAACGAAAGCGAATCTTTGTAGAGAGGGAATTGAAAAGAATACACGAAGCATGGCATACGGCGAGAGAGCTTCGAGCTTCTTACCGACGATAAAATGTTCCATGTGCGCGCAAGATATCGAGATCTCCCTGTTGGGGGATCATGTATGTGGTGGTCCAGTAGCAGCGACAGCTGGTGAACGTGAGTCTGAAATCATGTATTAGATGGGTCAATCGCTGATTTACTTAGCGACTCCTCCTCTGGACAGTAGGGGTAACTTTGACAGAATGCCATACAAGCAGAATGCGACGAATGGACCGAGTTATCTGAAGCCAGGGCGAGCACCGCCCCCGAGAGTTGATACCGGTGCTGCAAGTAGGTTGCTTTATATCCAAGATGATGTACTTTGCTAATCCGTAGACCGTCCATTCTTTACACAAGGCGAATTAACGCCGATCAGCGCCTCGCCATCTAGAAGCGTTTCACCCATGAGCGACGGGCAGAGATCCCCTTTTTTCAGACCTCTACGAAGCGCAACTGCTCCAGTACAGCGAGCGCCGCCCTCACCCGAAATACTTTGGTCCAATCTCGACAGTGCATTCCCTCCATTCCCGGGTACAAAGACGGGATCACAGAGAAGTAAACAAGAAGGTGGTGGTTATGGTGGGATGGGAAAGATGTATGCAGAACCGGATCCGATGTATGCACCTGTTAGTCCCAGGACGGCAACAAGCGGAGGGATGATGCAGAGATTGAACACCATTGCGCCCGGCCCATTTGATGGAAGAAGGAAGGCAAGTGACGCTCCGTCCGTCCTAGGACATAGCAGAAATAGAACCGGTGGAAGTCTGGCAGATTCGACCACGTTCTCTGCTACGGCCAAGATTGGAGGGGGTATCAGACGGCCAAGTCTGGCAGATGCAACCATGTCCTCTGCTACGGCCGAGGTTGGAGCGAGTATTAAACGGCCAACGACCTCTGGACACTCTCGAACATCGACGAATAGCTCGAATGGATCAAGATCGGGGAATTTGGCCCAAATACTCCCCAAGAAACAGGGCTACGGCGGATTTGGACCACTTCCAGGAGACGAAGCTCAAAACCAACCTTTGACACAGGAAAGCAGATCGCAAACGTTTCCCTTGAAAAATGAAAGTTCGGAGGCTTTTCTCAGAAGGCCGTCGGAACCACGTAGACCATTCAACGATGCCGGTTCCAGGATGGGCCAAGAGGGCGATCGATCAGTTTCACCAGCAAGAGAGAGGAGGAAACCTTCCATGTCTGGTCCGGATCTCACAAGAGCTCCACCTCCACGAGGAGCGAGTGTGACACGACCTCGAGTAGATGCCAGACTTGGGGATGCACCGCCGGTACCGAATAATCTGAATCTAGCAGCTGAATTCGGAATCGAGAACCCATATCATACACCGACAGAATCGTCTTCTTCCAACACGTCCGGGTCTAGCGACCAAAGCAAAGCCAGTTCACGTTCCAGCCCGCCCCGATCACATCGAAGACCATCGGAAGCGACCAAGGTGGACACATTAATGGCTGATTTGGAGTCCTCAATGGCCGACATGAGCTCAAGGAAAATGTCTTCGAGTGCATCGCCTCCAAGAAGCAGAAATCAATATGCCCGGGTGCCACTGCAGAATCCCGCACCCTCGATGCTATCTCCCGAATCACCAATGGATCCTGCAATTCAATTTGGTCGCCTCTCCCCAGCTCCCCAAAATCAAAGTCGCTCTACCTCGCCATTCCGAAGCGATCGTCAGCAGCCTCCGCTTCGGCGTCCGTCGACAGACAACCGTCCGAATACTGCCAATCGTCCCGCTACTTCGAAAGGAAACTGTAAGGGATGTGGCGAGCCTATCAAGGGAAAGTCAGTATCTTCTGCTGATGGTCGCCTCACTGGACGGTATCACAAGCAATGTTTTGTTTGCAAAACCTGCGCCGAGCCATTTCAGACAGCAACTTTCTACGTAATGGAAGATTCTCCATACTGTGAACGACACTACCACAAACTCAATGGCAGCGTATGTAGAACGTGTGACAAGGGTATCGAAGGGCAATATCTTGAAAGCGAGCGCAAGGAGAAATTTCACCCAGGTTGTCTGACCTGCGCGGATTGTAAGCGAAACCTTCGCCACGACTACTTTGAGATGAATGGCCGCGTCTATTGCGAACGAGACGCATTCCGTAGAGCTCAAACACAGCCAAGATCCTTAGGACCTGGTGGCGGCAACGGGGTCAGTAACAAGATGGAACGGAGAACGACGAGATTGATGATGATGTAAATGCTGGGCTGGTTTGGATACGGAACGAGGATATTTGACATCTACGAATGTCGCAACGGCTGCCTCCATCTGAGGATCTCAATCTTTGCCGAGACGAGATAAAGCGACTCGAAGCTTTCTTTTGACGCACATCACTTTTGGCATCTGCTTTTCACATTTGCATTTTGCATTTACATGGAACTTAGCATGGAGTTCCCATCTTATACCCTTCGTCAATTCCTTCCTAGCATTGCATTTAGCCTGCATGTACGCATGTAGAGCACCGCACGGAGGAACTTTTGTTTTTAAACTCGCTAGTACACTTTGTTGGCTCTTAGTCCGGGCAGGCAGGCATTGGATAGTGGAAACACCCTCATTTGAGCATTCGGGTTTGTGGATATCCGGTCTTAGAGATAGGACTATATTAAGTTATAATAACAATCTAATGTATATAATGTAGTTGGAGGAGTAGATAGCAAAAGCAGAGTAGACATTGGAGAGCTAGATATTTACTAGAACTTCTTTTGTGTCGCTTGATTGTATCTCGTGATGACAATTCCGCTTCCTGCTTTGATCTGAGGCGTGGCAACCGCTGCCGTTGATCTTATGAGCAGCTCCTGTATACATACATATACGGCCATGCAAGATAATGGAGATACATTGAGAGCTCGAAGACGATGTTAGCGATATCAGAGTCGAGCACCTACCTATCTTGACCATGCTGCTGGAGATCCATAGGGACCTCGACTCTCACCCGTCCCGTTCTCTGAGCTCCTTGACAACGTGCCACTCTGCAGCGGCGAATACTACTAGCCGCCTGGGCAGTGTAATATTCATTAACGTCACTATGAACACCTACACAAAGCTTATCGGCAATGATACATCGAGATTAGATGAGATGATTGGCTAGCTATAGTAGGAACCAAAACGAATGCATGCATATCAGCGAAACGAAATGAAATACTAGCAGACAATGTGACAGATACGCGCCGACCAGCCAAGATGTGGGTTTGACGAGTCAGAATCCCTCGTCGCCGGGAACGCTTCTGAACATCGAAGCTCGATAAACTGACGTGGTAAGCAGAGCGCGTAGTAGATAGACCCTTTAGGAAGGGTTCAAATGCATGAGAGTTCACGTCAAGAGAAGTTCTACCGGAGTTCGCGTTCCCTAGCATTGAACATCGTTGGTGTACTCCTCAGCGTTTACCCTATACAGAATCAACAACCGTTATATGAGCTCAAGTAAAACATGTGGTTGCTGCTCATAAGATAATGATATCTACACACTCGGCCATTTATAGTCCATCCACTCCTCCAATGTCTCGTTCCACGCACCACTCCCAAGCAAAACATGCACCCAAGCATCCACAAAATTCTTCCACACCACATCTCTCCCCATCATATACGCCAACTCCTCAAAATTGAACGGCTTCCTCGGATTCACAATACACAACTCCCCCGGATGTAACCTAACCTGCAATTCCACCTCAATGAGATCCGAGATCATGGCATCAGCCTCGCCTTTCAGCACAGCCTGGAACACTGCATTGTTGTCCTTGAGCAACACAATACTAGCTTTCTTCAGATTGGCCTCGTCGAAAGCTTGGTTGCTTCCTCCTGGATTAACTACCACTTTCACACCGGGCTGATCAATGCTTGATAAATCCGTGAACTTTTCCGCGTCAGGACACCGGATGCAACCTGTCTTCCCGACGCGCTGGATCGCAGCGGAGAAGAACGCTGAGCGGGATCTTGCTAGAGTTGCGCTTACGCCGCCCATAGCAATGTCGAATTTGCTGGCTGCGAGATCGGTCGTCAGATTTGCCCAAGCTGAAGGGATGAACTGGACTGGAGACCGTAGGCCAAGGGCGTTGGACAGAGATTGAGCGGCGATGATATCGGCGCCGATGTAAGTCGTGTTGATGGCAGCTGTTAGTGTTGAGTTGGGGAGAACCGTGGTGTTGGTTACGCGGTAGGTGAAGGGCTTGTAGTCGCCTGTCGTACCAACTTTTAAATAGCCTCTTTTGATGATCTCGTCAAGTTTGCTGGTAATGTTTGCGTATGATGTAGATGAAGGGCTTCTGATCGGAGGTCAGTGACTCCGTCTTGGCTTTTCCTATGAATCCTGAATCATTGTACAGGATGTAGCTTGACTTACGAGTTCCAGGAGTTCTGGTCCTGAGAGCGATTCGTCGCAGATTGAAAGGCATTCACACCGGATACAACATCGTTTAGGAGACCTAGAACCAGTATATAATAACCAATTGACTTTGCCATCCTGTCGGTCTTTTCAGAAATAGCTATCAAAGACCTCAGCGATTTTATAGGAAAACCCCGTAACAACACTTCTCGACACACTCTGTCTTGAACGTGAGCGGAATCACCCTCTTTCGCGGGGAACACCTCTATACTTATATTATCCTTCGCGATAATTTGGCGGAGGGAGCGACTTAATCAAAATCGACATCCCACTCCTGTAAATCATTCCTTGGCTTCTATCGCAGCCAAAGAACTGAAAAGCGGGGCTCGAATTATTCTTGCCCGTGGCGCAACGGAAATTGATTTGTTATCGGCTTGGAAAGATTCAATATCGGCGACTACTTAGTGGTATTAATTGGAGGCATCATTGAGAAAGCCTGGAAATACATCATCACGGAAGCTTGAGATAGAGCTGTGCCTGTCGAGCAAGACGCGCTATGTATGAGATCTAATAACCAAGTATTCCAAGAATCCATGGCCGAATGTGACGTGAAGCTGGCATTAGGTGGTGGCAAACGTTGTGATATTACGAAAAATTGTTGATTGGCAAGAGAAGACTCGCGAGTTTTGTTTTGAAGTGCATCTCTAAGCGAGAAATCCCCTGCACCTCTTCGTCGTGGAGCACTCAGAATTCGTTATTCGGTGACTTGGTCTCGCGGTTGACTAGAAATTGGTGGGGTACTTAGCTCGATCTGTGGAGTAGGAGAGACTTAGTAACAGCGCGCCTGCGACGAGGAAGCTGCCCTCTAATGTGATGGCAGGAGAAGCAATGAGAAGGAAATGAAAGTTGTATTGCTGTATCACTATGAAGTTCTTATTCTTTCAAAAGTGTTGGGTACTTGTGTTTAGGGTCAGCTACAGGCGTTCTGGGTATAATTGTAGATACCCTCGGTTTACGATCGTTTTTAGCACAAACGGATGCACTGAGTTGCTTAAAGTACAAACATTCTGTCAGCTCTGAATGATTTGTTGCTCATCCGCCCAGAGACTATCCACCGTGGTGGTGTGACGCGAGGTGGCCTGACTCTCACCTGATGCTCAAACAACACAATCTCCCCATTTGAACACCACACTTATCTCAGACATACGATTATGTAGGCCTCTGTAACAGGGATAGTAAGAGCTGCCACATGCACATTGTCTTTGCTACGTTGCATATTCGAGACAAAATCTGAAAACGCAACGTTCGCAAAGATCTAAGCAAATCAAACTATCGGACTATCGGAATGAAACTACTCATTACATACGCGACCAAGACTGGAACTGCAAGATATATTGCAGAGCGTATTCATGAGAGGTTGTCCTCTGCTGATGTCGGCAGTGTCGTCCTGGCACCAGTCGAGACCAAACCATCAGTCAAGGATTTCGGTAGGTCAATGGATTCAGACTTTGAGGCGTCGAATATACAGGATCCAGGTCAGGAACAATCATGACTAACAAATTCTTCTAGATGCAATCATAATCGGGTCATGCGTTCATATGGGGGGCTGGGTAGAGAATGGAAGCCACTTCGTCGAGGAAAACGCAGCAGCACTTCGTGACGATCCTAAGCCAACTTGGTCATTCAGCGTGGGCATGCCTCCAGAAAATAAATTCGAGGCTGAAGAGAGGGACGTGTATGACTGGCTAGCCAAGAAGATTCCGATACAAGGACACAAGCTCTTCTGGGGCTAGCGTTTCCAGACAGCAGATGGGCGGCTGTTTCAACTTTTTCTTTACTTGCTTCGGTCGCAAATATGAGGATAAAAGAGAATGGGAGGCTATGGACGAGTGGGCTGACGGGATCGCAAAGGTATTGAAAACTGAGCAGCAGCGATCATGGGCGGTCGTATGATTGTGGTCCGCCTCTAAAGGAGTTTAAGGCAAAAGGCATCATATGCTTGAGGCATTTTTGGTGGACCAGCCATATGCGTTGAACGTCTCGTATAAAATGTAGAACTCATTGAACCAAAAGCTACATCTCATTGACCTAGTATCTCAAACAGAAAATGCGATTGCCTATATGCAGCCAGTCAAAGCCAGAACCTCACACGAGTATGAGAACAATTACAGCTATAACGACTCCGATCATAGCAAGGAACGTGTTGCCTTCGACCCGCACAGATCCACCTCGTCGCCTTAAAGCATTCAAGAAAGGGTACTCAGACGTCCCCGAAGATTTCAGATTACCCCAGAAAGGGCCAGTAGTAGGCTTTGAACCCGCTGGACTCTGCCCTGTCTCTGCATGAGATGATACTTGGACTATACAAGCCACGTCTTGAGTCACTGTTACTGTGACAATAGGAACATCAGAACTCTTAGTGGCCGTAGAATTTAGAGTGGTTTCTGCTTTCGCTTTGTTCGTGGGCACAGTAGCTGTTATGCGTGTTGGAGAAGCACCCGGTTTCAAGGCCGTGCCGGAAAGCATGCCAGGTATTCCAACCTTCGGATCTCCCAATATTTGGCGTCCAACATTTGCTTCGAATTGCCCAGTATTCACCACGTTTCCCGGAGATTGATACTGGCAGACCAAATACCAAGTCGGATTTCCCTCGGAGAATCCTGGCACCTCTGTTTACTTGTCAGTCGCTTGTCATTAGCGTGGCTGGCGAACGTACGACATTGCTTTCTGGCACAACCCACTTCTGTAGTGCCCTTCCAGACAACCTGAGTAAAATGTCCTGTTTCAGAAGTAAAGTTTGGTTTATCGAAATTGTAGTTCACTCTTTCCAGAGCCCAGCCGTTGATAGCGTCAAGCGCCTTGCTGTATCCCAAAGCAATATTCTCACCGACCCCCGGATGGCCCTGACAACGACACACGGTCAGATCTAACTGCGATATACCAAAGGATATATTTCGAACTTACTGAATGTCCCCACTTGCATTTATTGACCCAGTCATTACTTGAGAATGCTAGCTGATCGTTCCACTTGAGCGGATTTGCACTATGCTGGCTCCTGAAGAAATTGTGGTCGTCTATAATCTGTTCCTGAAACCGAGCATTATCCGTAAAGCTGGGATCTCTTGGCTCGCGGTTGTGCAGTCTCCCAGGGTCGAATAACACCGGAAGTACGCAAGTGTCGTTCTGAGCAAGTGTTTGGGAGGCAAACATACACAAAAGGAAGAGTGCTTTGAGGCTGACCAATTGGGAGCTTGAAGATGCTGGTTTATGACCTGATTCCATAATTGTGGTGTATGCGTAAAAGATTGCTTGATTGTCTTTTTTATCATATGAGGCAATACGAAGCTCTAGATTTCTTGAGAAAGGTATGAAATACGTGTTCTTGAAACCAGAGAGAATCGACTGTCTCGAATTAAAGTAATGCCTTGCGAGTCCAGATCAGGTTCGCAGGCGAACAAAGGAAAGATCTTATTTGCTGCCCAGTACATGCACAAAGACGTATCTGAGATAGTCGGCAAGAACTTGATTCAGAATATGATGGACAAGATGCAAAATGTGAATATATGGCGCTGGTCAAGTGTAGGAAAATCTGACAGAACACCTCCACTTGTCTAATATTTGAGCAATTGAGCAACCTATCTTTTGCTCGGACCCGAAATGCTTTCACGTCTTATTCACCCGGATCCTCATTTCATGCAGACATGCTTTTAAAATTGCCAAGAATATACAGCTGCAAGCGGCCACAAAGAAACATTTTGTTATCAAAGGTCGTCGTATTCGCACAGAAGCCGGGATAGCTCTCAACTTGATATCAGTTGACATTTCTGACATGCAGTATAGCCTCTCTCAAACGGCACCTAAGAGTCACCGCCGTCGTTATGGGGTATGATTACTAAAGATTCGTAGTCCTGCTAGCAGCTGGCAGGTGCCTTGCATATCTTCCGTCGTTTCTGGGCTTTCTTTTCCGTATACCGTCTAGCGAGACTGGAGAATCGGCAACGCTACATGAGCGCTTTTAAGGCTAGATTCGATGAAAGCGCGCGAGTCCATAGAATTCTCGACCTGGATGCTTGTAGACGAGAGGTCGAGGAGCTCGCTGGGTTCGAATGGAATGATGCTGAAGCAGACTGTCGCAGAATAGCTGATCAGTTATCGCCGATCTTTGATCAGTATGTTTTCGAGGCGAGTTACGACACATTCAAGTCCAGTATCATCGGGTACACTTCTGGTCCGCAAAGGGTGGAAGAGTTGCTGCCAGAGTACGAACGGCGTGTCGATGGACTGCATCTGAGGAGTCTCGAGTATCTATTGAAACAACTTTACAAAGGCACACTTTACTAATGAGGATTGGATAGGCGTATGGAAGAGTAACACGTAAGGAAGTCAGAAGATGAAAAGTCACGGAGGAATACGACTTCCAAGGAAAAGACTACTTCGAAACAAATCGCAGATACGGCTCTTCGCGGAGCAAAGAAAGTGATATTTCAGTCTCAGTCAGGAGCGCCTTTGAACTTGAGGCAACCTGGATCACTTCTTAAGATTAGTGCTGCCGACGAAGACGATGTGGCGCAATGGTCGACTGAGCGCGTACCAAGCGATGATGGCTCTGGTTATAGCTCCGATGATCACTCTGGTGATTAGTCTGATGAAGATCTGGCCGCTGATGATATCGGAATAGACGATGATAATGATGGTTCTTGAAAGCTGTAGCTCATGAGTCTTGATTTGAAAGAGTAGCGAATCCACTTAGTACTATTTTGCAAGAAAAAGACAGCGTAAGGATAACGCAGCAAATGCAAATTTGGAAGTTTGGAAATACATTAAGGCTAGGCAAATTCGTCGCCGAATATGCGACTTGGAAACTTTGTCTCATTACCACGTATTAAGGCCTATCACTATCATATATGACTGTGGATTTCAAATTAAGACGATATCCTCATATCTCTTCGCAACTTCAATATCAAGTCATGACCACCCTTTTAATATACATTTGTAGAGCGAGCTCTCGCTTGGCCCGTGGAGCGTTGGATCAGTCTCGTGTCAAGAAAGGAAAAATGATTTGAAAGACAAATCTAGAAAACGCAGAATGCAAAAAAGAATGTCTATTGATTTCCCACTGCCTGGATCGAACAAGCGACCTCATCATTACAAGTGATGCGCTCTACCACTATGGAATTGTTAGGGAGAGCTCTGGTATTTAATGAGATGTGGGAAACGTACCTGAGCTAAGCGGGAGTACATTCACGTGCTTCATGAAATTTTCGTTATTTCAATCTATAACCATAGATCAAAATTGCGGGGTCTGTGGAGCTTCATTCCCACGACTACAGGGCCTGGAGTAGTGATGATTATTGAACAACGAATGATCCTTATGGCAGAATAAAGTGACAGTTTGGGGCATCTCGTTATGCGAGAATATCAAAATAAGGTTTCAGCACTTCACATAATAAGTATAGTAATTTCACGAAAAATTTCCCGACATTACGATAACTTCGATAGACCTCGTCATGACACGATTTGAAAGTCACGAAATTATGTACAACCTCTGATCTTTCAAGATGATACCAGCTTCCCCAAATCCCGCCATTTTTTTTCTGGCATCGACAGCCATGGTGCAGCATCGTCTGTCAAATATGTGACCAGCCATGATCGGAATCACATTTTCAAGGCATGTTGGCAGATTGCAAGCGAGTGATATACACACTCGTAGTCGTTGGTCAAAACCCTCCTCAGTATGGTTAATCAGGAAGAGCAGACAGACAAGGTCGAAAATAAGAGACGCATGGAGTAAACAATTGATTATCTACTAACCTCGACGTTCTCATTACTTCATAACAAATGTATACCGTGCAGTCCTATTATTCACATGAAACCAGGTATCCATAACTCCGTAAACCAAAACCCATCTTAAGTCATTGCAGCAGTCGGCGCCCTTGCCTTCTCCAAGTTACGTCCAGCACCAGTCTTCTTTCCCGCACCAGGTCGAGCAAGAGTGTATTTGGCAAATGCACGAGCAAGAGCCTTTTTACAGCTGACCTTCTGACTTCCAACGAAGGAATCGATCGTAACGGCAATAGCGCGATCAACATCTTGCGAGGAAACATAATCTGAAAGTCGCATGCGGCAGAAAGCCTCGCTGATTCTCATGATGGCTTCCAAGTGACGAATCTGTAGGTGTTAGTTGCGATTATTTAGACAGTGGGAAAAATACTAACAGTGATTGGATAGGCACCAGTTGCAAGCGATTCTCTTCTCATATCAGCAAACAGCTTCGACACCTTCTCCTCGTCGATGTTGTAGAGTTTCGGGCTGCATCTTTCTCTGGCATAGAGAATAAACTTGCGAAGAAGCTCCTGAGTTATCTCGCCTTCTTGCTTTGGCTCACCACCGTTCGCTGCGCCTGACTCTTGCTCAACATCCATTTGGATTTCTGAAGGCTGGGAACTTGGGTGAGATCGGCCGTGAGATCCAACAACGAATCTGGCGAGACGCTCATCCTCAGTTGGATCAACAGTGTCGCGGACCACACACAGTATATCAAAACGAGACAGAATAGGCTCTGTAAGTTCGACATTTTGCGAGAACGGGATTGTGGAGTTGTAGCGTCCGCCGATAGGATTTGCTGCTGCAATAATGCCGCAACGTGCTTGAAGAGTAGTAACAATACCGGCTTTTGAGATGGATATTGTTTGTTGTTCCATGGCCTCGTGAATAGATGTTCGATCCTGATCATTCATCTTGTCAAATTCATCAATGAGGCATGTACCTCTGTCTGCAAGAACCAAGGCACCACCTTCCAAAGTCCATTCGCTGGTCAAAGGATCCTTCCGAACACTTGCTGTCAGACCGACGGCACTGGCACCTTGACCTGTAGCAAAAACAGCCCGATGAGCAGTCTTCTCGACATACTTCAGGACCTGTGATTTCGCAGTTCCGGGGTCACCGAGGAGGAGCACATTGATGTCTCCACGAATGTGATGCTTTCCTTGTCTGTCTTTTGCGACGCCACCGAAGAGAGAAAGTGCAACTGCAGTCTTGATATCAGTATGGCCGTAGATACTTGGTGCCATGGAGTGAATAATCTTGTCGACGATCTGGGGATCGCGGGCCAAAGTTCGAATCGCTTGCTCATCTTCCTCGGTCAGTCTAAATCCGGCAAGTTGATCATGCGACTTGACAACGTTGTTTGCCTCAAGAATCGTAGCAAAAACAGGGAATCCGTTCTTGTTGTTCAATTGAGCATCATAGTTGTTACGATAAACACCAGTGACTTCGATTTCCTCTCCGGGCTTGGCTCTATCAATCAGATCCCAAAGCAGGATCACTTCACGATGACGTGGAAGACGACCTGCAGGAACAGTCCCAGGCGATTCTTGAAGAGTGAGCTTCTGGTAATTTCGGTAGACGGTCTTTTCGGAATTCAGGTTGAATGGGCCGCGCGATTGACAGTTCTGACAGTAAGAGATCTTGACTTCGACGTTGGATTCTTGCTGGAAAGGACCGAGTCTGGTTCCGCACTTTCCACAGTCGAACATGACATATTTCAGTTGCGGGAAAACTCCGCTTCGTCGAGTGACAACTCCACTGACGCGTACTAAGCAATTCAGATGAGTCTGACGAAGTTGGCGGAGAGTGTAATGCACAGGCAGATCCGATATTCGGACGTGGATCTCAGAATGAATTCGCTCATAATCTGGGTAATGGAGAAGGGTGACTTCCATGGCAACTTCGTCGAACAACTTAAGCATCTCTCCGGGAGCATTTGCTAAGAAGTATGCCAGGATGGCCTTGGATGACGAAAGGTGGTCGTATGAGACCTCAAGGGATTCTGCGTTGACTTCTCCCAAGGTTCGAATACGACTTCCGTAGACCGAAACACCATGCTCGTCGGTATATTCTGTTAGGAAAGCCTTGAATTCACGCTTAATGGTCCTCTGAACTGCTTGCTGAGAAACCCACTCGACCAGACTAGATGCCTTGACATCTTGCAGAGTCTCAAGGGAGAGTTCCTCCTCCATGATATCATCTTGCATCTCTTCGTCCTCTTCCTCGTCATAGTGGTGGCGCTTTCGACGAGGTTGAGCGGTGAGATCAAGATCACCTTCATCATCCTCGTCCTGGAGAAAGGCAGCTGGCATACGGCGTTGACGGGCTAATTCGCGGTCTCGACGGTCCAGGCGATCACCAAGCTGTCTTCTGGCAGCAAGATCCATGTCCTCATAGTCGCCCTCATCGTCAATATCTTTGTCGTCATATCTATCATCTTCGCGGGATTTGTAGTCATTCTCGAAGTTGTTCGCAAAAAGATCAATTCCATCCTCGTCTTCTGCCATCTCGTCGACATCATCAATATCAAGTGCTACGTCCTCTTCAATATCATCATCGTCGTCACCACCATGCTGAATCGCGTATGCAGGAGGAGAGGATTGAATGTCTCCAGCGGGAGATGATGCGCCGATACCAGAGGCATCGCTTTCGGGCTCTCTTGAGCGCTTGCGACGATTTTGACTACCTGCACCACGATTTGCGGAAGACATGTTGGCTCTCAAAGGGGAACTGGCGAGAAGAGTTAGGTGATGTGTTGAAAAGGGGTTGGGAGACCCAGGATGTGAAGTTGGAAGGAGAGATGAAATTCTTACCTCATTCTGTGGTGAAACCTATGGCTTCTTTATTCAGTGGACTTTTTGAAGTAAAATGTGTTTCCCTTAAAGATGAAGTCACCAAAATACCTGCTCAAAGGTGGAATTGACGCTGGGATTTGAGAGGGAGGAAGAGGGGCGCCAAACAAATCACGACGCGATCCTACGCGACCCAACGCGTCCCTTTTGCACCAAGGTAAGCCCGATTGGATTTTCGCGTAAAGTGCAAGCGGTTTAGAGAAGGCTGAACCAACCGGACTGGACTCTGGACTCGGGCAGGCTGAGAGATCTTGACCACTTTCAACACACCACACCACACCTACTTCCAGTTTTGCAAACAAGCACTCGGCGTCTCAACAACAACAGAGATTTCAGAGACGGTCAACATGGAGGCTCCGCAGATCCCAAACTCCAATATCGCTGAGCAACCGCTGCCCACCAGTGGCCCATCTCGAACCCAGAGTTTTTCCCAGCAATCTGAAAGCTCGCAAACTTCACAAACGGCCGCTGAGTGAGTCGTCCTATTGCACTTTGCGTGTGCGACCTGATGGATATTGATTGTTTGCAGATTTATCAATAGTCAATTACAGCTTGAGGCCGATGCGCGCGAAGCCCTACCATATGTATGTAATGCTCCGGAGGTATTACTTATGACGCGCGCTGACAATCTTAGAAATTTGAAAAATGTACAAATCCCATTGGAAAGCTACGCCAGCAGATCTTCTCGTGTTTAACGTGTAACCCACCTCCGAGCGAGCCATCCGAATCATATACTGCGGCTGGGGTCTGCTATTCTTGCTCAATTTCCTGCCATGGTGAACATACTCTGGTCGAGCTCTTTAACAAGAGGGACTTTGTTTGCGATTGTGGAACAACGCGTCTGCCAGCCACTTCACATTGCTCACTCCGTGTGAATTCCGAGACGAATACGAAGGGAGGTGTTCATTCACAGGAGCCCGCGCCAGACAACAAATATAACCAAAACTTCAAGAATAGATTCTGCGGTTGCGAGTGCGACTACGATGCTCATGCACAGAAGGGAACGATGTTCCAATGTCTCGGGATTGGTACGGCTGAAACTGGAGGGTGTGGAGAGGACTGGTGGCATCCGGGATGTTTGGTAGGCCTGGGTGCTAACTGGGATGAGGCGTCTGGGCGGAAGCCGGAGAACGAAGGATTTCTGGAGTCTATCGCCGAGGTGGCAGAAGCGGTGGTTGATGAAAGGGGCGGAGACACTAAGACTGAAGGTACAAACGATGAAGAAGATGCTGTGTCAACAGCTCCACAAGCTGGCCAGTTAGTTGAGGAAGAGGATCCACCTCTGCCACCTGGATTTCCCGAAGAAGATGCCTTTGAAGGTCTTATATGCTATAAGTGCGTAGAAGCAAATCCATGGATCAAGCGATATGCTGGCACGGCAGGCTTTCTCCCGCCAGTATTCAGGCGAAGCGCGGCACCTGCTCCAGAAACCGGAGTGCTCGCCAGGGCAGAGGAACTGGTCGCATCTCACCTACCCATCATGAAAAAGCGCAAGGCAGAAGACGACGAAGAATCGGTTTCTTCGAAACGACACAAGGACGATATTGCGGTGGGTAGTGGTGAGCCCCCGACAGAAGTTACTGCGCAATCCGACATTCTCGAACTACCTGAGCTAGCCACCCAAGAAGATGGCAAGGGTCCTTGCAAGCTCACCGCTTTGCCCCCAGAACCCATCGGCCAGATCTCTCTCTTTTTCAAAGACGACTTCCGGGAACATCTATGTCGTTGTTCGTCATGCTTCCCCCTTCTACAACCACATGAACAACTTCTCGACGAGGAAGAGTTATATGAACCCTCTGTTTCCGACAGCGGTGAGGAAGCAGGTGGCAGTACAGTTGGTAGTGGGAGCATCTACGACCGCGGTGAGAGCGCACTCAAGAACGTCGATCGTGTCCGTGCTATTGAGGGTGTTATGGCATATAATCATCTCAAGGACAAGCTGAAGCCGTTCTTCCAACAGTTTGCTGAGAGTGGAGAGGCCATCAGTGCTGATGATATCAAGGCACATTTCGCGAAGATGAGAGGTGACGAGCAGGCTATTAAAGACGCTGGTGAAGGAGCCAAGAAAGGGACTGACAATAGGAAGGAACAAGGCGGCTATTGAGTGTGGGCTTTTTGTACGAACATTGCTGTATAGGATCACCGGGCCTGAGGTGTACAAAAGCAGGAGCATGGAGTGGAAGGCGTTTTCAAGCTTGACCTGCAATTTTTTGATTAATTCGATGGAAGCGAGCAAATTGACTTCTCCTGAAGTCCATCACTGTTCCGCTGAGGAATGGTGTTGTTCTTCCGAAAGTTTAAATCTCGCTTATCGCTAGGGACAACGAATATGAATTTGGTAGCTTGTCTCGAGCTTGTCTACCAGAGTGGTCTGAAAGGCAGGGGGATGAATGATAGAGAATGACAAACGGAAAACCTGAAGGCTACCGGAAACGAAGAACGAGGACGATTGAGTGACAATCCGGGTCAGCACTTTGGAACCTGCTTATGTTGGTAGACGGCGAAAACGGCGACGATGTATAGCTCGCCTCGATAGCAAGCTCGGAAGACATGGAATGGATCATGGCAATATTCAAATAGATATCATCTTCGGGGCGACTTTTCTGCTATAGTGAGACATGGCGATTAATCTGCTGTAGGATCAAAATGGGTATCCTTTTCAGTAACACTTTGCCGACGGCACAGTCACAAATGATTCCAGATGCCTTCACGTAGAGTTGCTTCGTAGCAATTCCCGATTTATCATCTGCAACCTTTGCTTTTAGCCGGTGGCTCTCACATCTTCGTGTTCGGATCGGTTACAACCATGCGCTGAACCACCCCTGGAGCCCAGGGTGCATCCGTATTCGTGAAGCGGTGGATTACCAGCAATTGACTTGGCTGCATGTCTCCGCACGGTTGACATCTACTTCTACCTTCCTCGCCTCAAGCCTCATCCGTTGTCTAAACTTAAAACATTAAGGTTTCTTTTAAGCATGATAATCAATTTAACATGCTTCACTACGCCAATATCCTTCTGTATGGACTTCCAGTCTTCTACGTCGTCTCCAAAATCGTGGCATACGCTTCGTGGTACATCTTGACATTCAGAGAAGCACATCGCTTTGCAGCAACGAGTACGATTCCATGCGTCACGGTAAGAAAATTCAATTGTGCATCGCTGTTGCAGAATGGAACGATAATTGGGTTGATTTGGGTACGAATTTTAAAGATACTACGCTGAGGTCTCGTATCTAGGTCTATAATCGTGTTGACTCGGTCCTATTTTGGCTGACGTCAAGATGGACTGCTCCTATCGTTGAAGCCCTACCATTTGGTTGGGGCCATTGGATGAAATATGCCAAAATGGATGCTAGTTGGCATTATAGGGGAAAATTGCATCAAGAAGAGCTCAAATCAGATGTCTTGTGAGTCAAACTCTCACCAACTAAAATATCTTCATGTGGAACTGGTAGCGGAGTGATGTCTATTTGGGCTCCTCGCAATTTCACATTCAACTGCACCCTTTTGACACGAGTCTGCTGACTCTCCGGGAGCTTTCATGTAGGAGCTGGTGGCCGACTTCTCATGGTCGGTGATGCAGACGTTGCATCACAGATAGTCCACAGATGGAAAGACTTTTCAAAGAGAATTGAGATGTATCGAACACTGGCCATCTTCGGACCGAATGTGGTCACTATGGAAGGCTCGGATGTAAGTAATTCGCGAGATTCGGATGATTCAGTTGGCCACGGCTGCCAACGAAATACAATATGTTCCAACTCTCGTAGCCAAGACTGACGAGCCATTCATCTAGTGGCAAAGGCACCGAAAGATCACCGGTCCTCCTTTCAATGAGAACAATAGCGGGTAATGATGAGCCTATCTACCCTTCTCAGAGAAGCTGACAGTATCTCAGCCTCGTCTTTCAAAAGGCAGTTGCGCAAGGCAAAGATATGCTTGAGTCATTCACACACGACGTGGAAGGATTTGAAGCAAGCCCAGTTGTAGAGGATCTACTACACTGGTAGGTCTCTTTCTATCCTCATCTAAGGGTCGATCACTCGTCATCGTCAAAATGTATCTCCGATCTTGCTGACCTGACCACAGGACGATGGCGGTGGCACTTAATATACTATCCTCTGCATCATTCAGTCTTCATATGCCATGTAAGCTCCCCTTAACGTACAGATGCTTGGCGAGAAATCGCTGCTGTCTTGATGGTATGAACCTGAAAGTATCTGATTTAAGATTTGTTAGGGCCAATCAAGTCTGTTGCTGCTCCAATCCATCCGGGGGATCATCTGCAAGATGAGATCGCAGCAAGCAGCTCCAGAACTGCCCGGATACATAAGATGACATTCGCAAGCAGTTTGGATGCTCTCATGAACTATCTTCCCTTTATCATTTTCTTTCCTCCGTGGCTTCTCCGTTACAGTCCTCTCAAGATTATGCGGAAGATGCAGCTGGCTTCCGACGAATTTGAAAGCCATGTAAACGAGGTGATTGACGACAGTCAATACAGCTTCGACCTGGGGAAATGGGATACCAACAAGGAAGATTCGAATACTGGCAATAACGATCTGCTTAGCAACATCATCAAAGCGAGCGCAGCAGATAAGAAACAGTCACTGAGCAAAGAAGAGATGGTTGGCAATATCTTCATCTTCATCTTGGCAGGCCACGAAACTGTAGCAAATACGCTACAGGCTTGTTTGATTCTTCTTGCGATACATCCGGATATTCAAAAGTCTGTTCAAGCTGAAATTGAAAGTCTTTGGGCCACGAAGAAGCCAGATGAAGATCTATCTTACAAAGAAGATTACCCAAAGATGAGACTTATATCTGCACTTATGGTAAGTCTTCATGTCCCACGTCAAGTCGGAATCCTACTCACATAAGACACAGCTCGAAGGCCTTCGATTATACCCTCCAGTTGTTGGGATTCCCAAGGCGGTACCGAAAGAAGCCATCGAGGGAATGACTCTTATCTATCGAGGCAAGCCGCTGTTCGTACCTGCCGGAACCGACGTTTTGTTGGATGTAGTATCTACCCAACTTAATTCCTTCTACTGGGGCGAGGATTCTCAAGACTTTAGACCTTCCCGCTGGCTCATGGACCCCGGCTACGTCGCACCCCCAAACACCACAAACGAGTCACCAGGTCACGCCGATATTCTTTGTCCACCCAAAGGAGCCTTCTTGGCTTTCAGCGCTGGGTTCAGAGGGTGTCTTGGGAGGAAGTTCGCTCAAGTTGAGTTTTGTACTCTCATTGCGGTGCTTCTCAAGGATTACTCAATTGAACTGGTCAGTGACAAGGGGCAAAGCTTTGAGGAGGCGAAGAAGCAGGCCATTGATGCCATGTTCAACAGAAGAACGGAGATTTCCATGAGGATGCAGACTGCGGTGAAAGTGAAATTTGTGAAGAAGGGTAGCGAAACGTTTCCTCCTCGTGCGTAGATCTGTCACATTGGGATCGAAAGACCAGGCCAATATGGAGTTGCAGCTGTTGAATCTGATTTACTTACCCAACGAAGTGAGAGGCTGTTTTGTTGGCAATGGATATTTGGATGGATAGAGTTCACTAAGTGAAGCTTCAATGGCGGGGATGACTATATAAACAGAATTTCTTTGTAATCAAATACAAATTCTACACTGGTTTGAATATTTTGCCGTGTTTCACGAGTGAGCACTAGACCAAAGAACTGCAAGGGATAGTTGAAATGGAACCAATGCTCTGAAAATAACGACATCGCGTGTTGACATTGACTGAACTAGCACGCACAATACCGTCAGCCGTTTTGTCTAGATCAGTGGCTCGGCTCGGCTCGATCCGGTCCGAACCTTCCATCACCAGATCTGACACATTCATGGCTCATTCGCGACAAGTTGTAGAACGCCAACTAAACAAGCTGCAAGCATTCCAGGCATCACCTGTCCCGCAAAGATGAGGCCTAGATTCATCTCCAGACCGAGCGATGTGCACCCGGGACCACAGAGGACCTCTCAGCAGCAAGGGAGCACTTTGAATCCTCTCAGCACCGGGTAATTCGAAAAGTTTCAGCCTTTTCAAGCATCCGATCGACCACGCAGACGATCAGAAGCGCGATACGGCATATTTTAACCAATAGAGTGTGGTTGTGAGTGTGGCTTGCATGCTGCCCTTCAGCTTAGATGTCCACGGGCGGAGAATGAGTACAATGTCGCCCAATCGACCTCCCTTGAAAGTTGTAGTGTCTGCACCTCATGTAAGAGTTGTTGTGTGAAATGAGAGTGGTTATGCCCGATACATTCAGCTTCTGTATATTTCTTCGGTGTGCGCTTCTGTTCCGTCTTTCCTCTCTTTTGTTCGGTTTCCTACAGCCTCATTATCCCTGATGTGCGCACTTCCTGAAGTCTGGATCTTACGATTGCTTCGTTATTTCTGAGACTTGTATATGTCGCAATGGCTTCTTTGCGACTTTTAATTGCAACTGCTATCGCGTTCTTATATATAACCACGGCGCAATATGCTGGAATGGAAGTACATGCCGGTCTCAGTCCTCGTTATTACCTGGGCGAATTGGTATGAAGGCAAATCGGAGTTTGCACAGATACCTCGAAGGAGCATATATGTAATGTCCAGTATCTCTCTCGTACGGAACCTGACTAATAATTTACAGGTCTAGATGTAAATAACGCGACTAGCTGTTGCGGAAATGACAAGTACTGTATGGTGGATACAACATTCAAAGCTATATGCTGCGCCATCGGTTCCAATTGTGGCATCACAGCTTGCAATTCAGCCTCCTACATCTGCCCATCAACAGTCACAAATAGTGGAACAGCAACGGTGACCGCAACATGTTGCGCACGAAGCTGCCCTACCACTAGTCAATTCAAATGTGACACTTCCTTCGGCGGAGGTTGTTGTGGGTATGGCTCTGCCTGCGCGTCTGGGAATCAGTGCATCTCAACCGCAACGCCTTCGCCGTCTGCTATAGTCTCCCAGATCCCTAGCGGATGTACGACCAGCTAAATTGCGTGTCCGACGCTCATGGGTGGAGGATGCTGTGATATAGGCCTTGGATGTACAGTCGTGAACAATATCAATTACTGCGCAGCTCCCACGGGAATGGCTACTAGAACAGGATTGAATGGTGTCCAAGTGACCGCCGTGTCAAAAACCACATCTTCTGGTCTCTCAACAGGAGCGAAAGCTGGTATAGGCGGAGTTGTAGCAGGTGGAGCTTGCCTGATCATAGGGATACTTCTTTGGTTTTGTCTAGCTCATAGGAAACGTTCCAAGAGCGATCACTCCGGTACGGGATCTGGTCCAGAAATGGCTCAAGGTTCTGAGGCAGGCATCGAAAGTCCTTCGAATGAGAGACAAGTGTCTGATTATTTTGGGCCTGCGGCCTCAGCGGGACTGTGTACTGATAATTCACTATCTCCTAGTTTGGGAAGTCCTGGTCAGAGTAGAGGAGTTCCTCCCAACCCTCAGAGTCCACTGGATATCGCTACGCCCGCCGAGATCGATTCGGGACGGCATTCTAACGGCACCTCACCAGGGTTCTTCGATTTTAGTAAATCACCAGGGACTACACAACACCCTGTGGAGTTGCCTTGAAATAATTCTTATTCGGAACTCGCCTGTCTGATAACTATCGCTTCATTGCGATCGAAGCACGGAGCGCAGTCTTTGGGAAACGCCTGCGAAATGAAAACCAATTACTCGAACGTGTTTTCCAGTACCATGCATGCAATTTGCAAGACCAACCAACTCCCCAGATCCCAGAACGCCTCAAATGCCAGGAAACAAAACAAAGGAAATTATGACAGTGCTCCTCCGAATGGTGTGCTCTCTCTCAAATCTGCGACCAAGTCGTCTACGCTACTCAGATAATTTCCCAACAGGGCCTGCTTCTCCTCAGTCGTCCTGGTTATATCGCTTTCGCTATCCGCCCTCTTTCTACTCTCCCGACCATTGAAAGCGCCTGCCAACTTACTTGGACTGCGTTGTAGCATCGCTGGAATCGAGACGGTGCTGTTCGCGTATGGGATGGAAGGTGTTTCTGGCATAAGGTAGAAGTAGAGGAATTCAACAAGCTTGAGCTTGACCTCTCGGCCTGTTTCGCGGGACTTGAATATGGAGGTTATGGTGAGAAGTCCGTCGAGGTTCTCGAATGTGCGTGCATTTTGAGGTGTTTCAATAAGTGCGCATGCAAGGGTAATGACAGTTGCGGATTGGATAGCTGGGCAGTTGATTGGTTCGAGGAGATCGAGGAGATGCTGTTGAGTGAAAGATTAGCAAAGATCTAGCTAGAGGTTTCTCAGGAGATACAAACATTCATGTAGAGTTCTCTGGAGAACAAAGTCCTGGATGGCGGATGTAGCAATAGAGCTCCCTGGATCAGATCCAAAGTTTGAATGATTAACAGATCGTTCTGGCCATCATGCGACTTTCCTAACAGCCTGTCCAAGCAATTGACCAAACGCATCGCAACATTCCACTCAAAGCCATCCTGTAGCTTGAAGAATTCTCTGAAAGCTGGGTCGTTGCCGAGCTCACTTAAAGCTTTTCGTGGTGGTGGTTCCTTATCAGGATCAATGACCGAGCGACGCTTCTCAGCTGCGGATTGGGGCGAGCTGCTAGATGAGAGGCAGATTTGCGCCAGGAGACCTTCAACTTGACGGAGTCCCTTCCGGATCTTAGCCTGATCGTAGGAAGAGAGATTGTCGAAAGACATTGAGAGTAAAGCCTCCATGATGATTCTCGGATGTGAATTGAGATTGGTGATTTGTGTTGATATTTGGGGTATTGGAAATCGCTCGAGGTGCGATTTTGAAGAGCAAGATAGTGAAAACGCCGGTGCCGAAAATGTTAATACAGAAAAGGAGAAGGGAAGGAAAGTGTGGTGATTGTTTTGTTTGAGTATCACTAAAGAGGTAAACTTTGAGCTCAGGCTCTTTGGATATTATGATTGAGCTGAGCTGCCAAAGCCGGGGATTTTGGCACGGCAACGGCAACCACCGATTGTCTGCCTGCCTTATCGGGCTGCATGGCTACAGTAAGGTATCTATCTATTTACAGTACTAGGTAGGTATCACTATCTATCTTATCGTGGAGCTCTTGGAACGCAATTCCACTTCCAGAATGGCTGGGCTGCATGACATGACGTCTCGAATCTGCACTGCAAATCTGTGCTTGGACTGTGGAGAAGCGTGTTGATGTTGAAAATAAGATTTCTGCTCTCGCGCTCGCTCTTGCTCTTACTATTCCATTGTGATAAACGTTGTCAGCTTGCGGGGGTCAATGCAATAAGTGAATCAACGTCGTCGTGAGAGGACATACCTGAGGCAGTTTTGTTGGTACCTCAGTAACCTTAAGGAAGTTAGATCGAACCGCGATACCTCATTTATATCAGCTCGAATACCATACTGCTGACTGTACAGAGGTATGGAAGTCTGGGCTAGGCGGGGCTTAAGCTGGCAAGCTGGCATGTGAATGCGACCAGGACCAGGACCAGGACCTACCAGACAGCCAGTGACGTTGATCCAGCGAGCAGCTCACACACTCAAAGTATCATTCCCATCCCATATACCTACCTGCCTGAATACGTACAATTCGCCCTTGGTCATACAATCTGCCTAAGGTAGGTAGTACGAGAGACATCCGGTCTCGTGGTCTGAATTTGTACTTATATCCTCACAATCGCTGTGCAGCTCCAGCTCTGCCTCAATTGTTCTCTACCGTGCTTTTTTGAATTTGATGAGCTTCATACCAAAGCTACAGCCTTGCCTTGCGCCCTCAAGCGGATCCTGCAGCAGCTTCCCCTCCCTTCCAATCGAAACCTAATTCACAGATCTCACAGCGTACCTACCTTCAGACGAACACCATGTTTCACGGCAGTCGCTCAGCACGAGGCATTTCCATAACTTCGACCATGGTGCCCGACAACCTGCAATCTCCGAATGCAATTCCTCCTCGAACTTCCTCCACCGGTCAGAATAGTCTCAATCACATACTTTCCAAAGCAGTCTTGCGTCCTCTGACAGAGGAGGGGGATTGGATTAGCCAGAGGAAGCGCGACCAGACCATGCCTTCCGTAAATCCAACTATCCAGCCCGCCGGTGCGCCTGATCCGTCGAAATATCATAAGAACGACATGGCGTTTCATGGGAAGGGCAGCTGGTCGGAGGAGAAGGAGTCGGTGCTGATGGGGCCATACGAATATCTATTTGCACATCCTGGGAAGGACATCAGAGCTCAGCTGATCGCAGCTTTCAACGAGTGGTTGGAGGTGCCTCCGGAGAGCTTGGAAGTCATCACGAAAGTCGTGGGAATGCTGCATACAGCTTCTTTACTTGTGGATGATGTAGAAGACTCTTCGCTGTTGAGGAGAGGATTGCCTGTTGCGCATAGCATCTTCGGAACGGCGCAGACAATAAATTCGGCGAACTATGTGTACTTTGTAGCTCTGCAGGAGCTGCAGAAGCTGAAGAACCCGCAAGCTATCCTGATATACACGGAAGAGCTCCTGAACTTGCATAGAGGCCAGGGAATGGATCTTTTCTGGAGGGACACCTTGACTTGTCCAAGTGAGGATGATTATTTGGAGATGGTGGGAAACAAGACGGGTGGGTTATTCAGGCTGGCAGTCAAGCTTATGCAAGCAGAGAGCAAGACCCAGAAGTAAGTTCTCGATCCCCAAATTCAATTCGAATGTCAGGCTAAAATCCTTGTAGAGACTGCGTGCCCCTCGTCAACCTTATTGGCATAATCTTCCAAATTCGTGACGACTATCAAAACCTCTCCTCCCCCGAATACTCTCAAAATAAAGGTCTCTGCGAGGATCTGACCGAAGGCAAATTCTCTTTCCCTATCATTCACAGCATCCGCGCCAAGCCGGAGAATATGGTTCTACTCAACATCTTGAAGCAGAAGACGGATGACGAGCAAGTGAAGCGCTATGCTGTTTCCTACATGGAGGGTACGGGCAGCTTTGATTACTGTCGGAAGGTGTTGGGGACGTTGATGGAGAGGGCGAGGGTTTTGGTGGGCGATTTGGATAG
>JACBAH010007365.1:0-27951 GCA_014282315.1 Neospermospora avenae | reverse complement strand
TTATAAAAGTTATAAAGTAAAAAACCTATAGGTTTTTACGAAACCTATAACCTATAGGTAGGTTACCTATAGGGTAGGTTTTTCTTTTGACCGAAAACCTATAGGTTTTTATAGGTGGGTTTTTCTAGGTCTAACCCACCTATAGAGCCCCACGCCGCAGCCTATCCCTCAACAATAGGAGCTTGTCTATGTGTGTATCGTGAAGCACTTGGAATCAACTTCGCCTTTGCAGATATACGAAAGGAAACTTGGTTAGTTGAATGTATAGGGGCTGGACTGCGAATGGCGGCACCGGCTTTTATTATGTCTTCGAGTGCTTTAGCTTGACTGGTCGCTCTTTGGGCATTTTCGGACTATTTGCTGGACTCTCCGGGAGCTGAAGATAGAAAGACATTGACGGGAATCGTTTTGTTCCGGCAAGGCGACAGGATCTGACACGAGAAGCGTTTTTCAGACAATAGCTGGGATTTTTCGAATTTTACGAACGTGTCACAAACCTAGGGAAGTTTGCCAAATCAGGAATGGCTTCTTGATTAACGATCATAACGATTCTCCTCAAGTGTCGGAATACATATTTACAATGTCTTAATCTCGCTATATGGTGATGGTTCAAGTCGATGGAGACGAAGGATTTACTGTCTTGTTCAGGAGATACCGCCTTATTTGTAGAAATATTTCGAGAGGTGCCTGTCTTTATGATGACTTATGAATCTGTTAAGCATTTGAGGCAATACCTTTGAGATTTTCGTCGAAGTAATAATAAGGTCGGCACGTTCGCCTTCTGTAACATTCACCCTCTGCGATATTTACCTTTTGTATCTTTCACGTTCTTTTTATTTCACCTTCTATAACATTCAGCTTTGAATTGAAACGTGACGACTTGCTACATGACGGCTTACCCGACGTCTTGAGTTCTGATTCACATTTGGTAAGCCTTGCTCACTCTCTGTGGGGTATAGCTCAAGATACATTCTTGTCATCTCATCCTTGTTTCCCATGATCCCATCCAGACGACGTTCCCCTAGCAGAACTTTGGGTCAAGGAGGTCAGAAATATCTGGGACACTCTAGAGAAGCTGGCGAATCAGGACGAGGGAGAGTTTGCTCAGTTTATTGAGAAAGCGTCAAAGGGTCCGCCCGCTGAATCCTTATTACCTCTAAAGGACTCTTGCTTCGCCGACCTCCCAGCAAAGATTCTCGCAGCTCGAAAGCGGGTGAGATCCTACAAGACCTTTTAGATCCACGTTAACCTCGCGCTAACATAATATCTAGGCTATGTTGAAGCGTCAAAATGACACAGTCTGGCAAATGATCGAAGAGTTCGGGAAGAAGCGAAATCATGGTGGAGATGGAGCCCGAGAATTGTAGAATACAGTGAGCGAAGCAACGGATTGAGGTACACACACATGGGTTGAATTCGTCTTCCATCAATTTGTGCCTTGTCCATATCAACAGGCTATGCCTATGGGCTTATGCCTGGCTATCGCTATACTCATTTTGATCTTTCATTTGCGAGATTTGCCGGAAGCATAGGAAAATAATAGCAAGTGATTTCGTCTGAGGTTCTGTCTTGCCGCGCACTATTGCTAAAGTGAACCTGTCTGTCACTAAGATCAAAACATCAGGTAATTATTTTGTGCCTGCCACGCATTATTTCCCTGCTTGCATTCTCCAGAGGATCAAAGAGACAGAGGCGCTTGGCCCCAAGTACTATGGAAAGCAGCAGTATACTGTCCCGATAATACCATGTAGTGGAAAATGTCCATATTATCATCAGTGCCCAGAAATCCAGGATTTGAGTCTGTAGGTAGCTCAGAGTTCTTCAACATTGGAAGGATTTGGGTTGCTGGTTCTACTGTCAGCGATTCGTTGGACACTCCAGCTTGAAATATGTCTCACCTTCAGTGTATTCATCGAACATTGCTCCAAAGTTAAAGAACGGCTTGATCGTATTGTTACTGAAAACTTTCAATTGCTCTTCATAGAATGTTCCATTGTATCTTCGAGAATTAGCATTTTTCCAATAACGTTACAAATTATTGACTTGCCTTTTTCCTAGTGGCGGTATGTTATCCAGAGTCCTTGCGGCATTCCGATTCGACCCACCAGGGGTAAAAGCACCCGAATACTTCACACCCATGGCATCAGCCTGCGCCTTGCCGGGTAAAAGTTCGTTCCTGACAGACCATTCCAGATCACCCACATTGCTGAAAGCTCCCACTGGCCATGGTTGTAAACAGTCAGCTATCTCATACGCAGCCCAATATCCGGTAGGATCTCTGGAAGGAGTGCGGTAGTCAAGCCAATTATGAGGTACCCCTAAGACGACAAAAGGATGTTCGTCAGCCTCGAGATACGCGGTGACCAAGTTCTTCCATTTTGACCCCGTAAGTCCGTCGGGATTGATGCCTGCACCCCATAACTCGACCACAGGTCGTCCTTCGGAATAGATGTAACTTGGACTCTGGAAGAGGGGAACAAGGATATTGACGTAGTCGTCTACGAGGATTGGCATGTAGAAATTAGGGTCCCATTCTGCAGGTTTTCCGGAGAAGTCGTATTCAACCGCGAAGTATTTGCCGTACTTTTCTGCCATTATTCGAACGGTGTTCAGTACCTGTACGGATTAGCGAGAACTACATCATGGGAACGACTTACAAATAGGAACTGCTGGTAGAACTCATTTGAGGGTGTGGCTGCGTCGAAAAATCTTTGTACAAATATCCCATCGATCTTATATTTGACCATGTATTGGAAATGGGCCTCAATGACAGATGTGCAGTAACTGGTGTAGAACTTGGCGTGTTGGCCATTGGCGAGGATGAAATTGGTGTCGAGTAAGCATTCCGAAGCGTAATCGGCAGTATAGGGGAGGACATCAGTCAGAACTGCCAATTAGTTTAAATCTCCTGAGTAGCAAGGGCAAGTACCTTGAGTTTGGGGATAGCTGGGCGGGCCTGGAGTCACGTTTGGAGGGCTGAACCATTTGAAGTTTGTACCGGTATTATTGGCAAATCGAATTGGATACCAGCCTTGATACCCGAAGACCGTCATTCCTTTTAATTCAGGGTGCTTGGTTTGTCGAGGGACATTGAGTGCCAAGGCTGTGCATAGTAATGTAGTGAAAAGTATTGACTTCATGATTTCGACTTCTGATTTCTGTAAGCTGAAGATACTCAGTTCGCGAGCTATGAGCGTGATGCAATTACTTGGATGTAATCAGATTCAGTTTATATAGCAGAATTTGAATGATTACTGAGCCAAGGGGCCGAATTGTTACTAAGTAAGCTGCAGATTACCGAGACGGCTATGCAAGTGACTTCAGCCCTGGATGCTCACTTACTTCGGACAGTTCCGCACAAGTAAAAAATACGTGTGACTTTTCACCTTGATTTAGTCAGGCTTGAGGTACTTTGTATGATGAAATCTTAAACCTTGTATTACACTTCGCTGACTCTTCGAAGGACCCAGAATAGAGGTGGATCACGCGAAGACACAGCAGGCGTGTTTTGGGGACGAGCAACTTTTCCACACAATGGTCGATTCACTTTCTACTATCTTCATGAATTCCAGTAAGATTTTGGAAAGTTAACTTCCCCGTCAAAGTAAATGTTCTGCACCAACGCACTTTTGGAGTGCCGATTCGCAAGGAATTGGCAGTATGTTTAGACTGAAGCAAGACTTTGACACATCAATTCACTTCATACATACACATATTAAGTGCTCGATATAATCTCCGCATCAGTACCTCATAAATGAAGACCTTTGCTCGAAGATGGCTCTTTGATGAAGTTGTAGATTAAACCCGGCATGATGTCTGGGTGTAAAAATTGCGTTCAAATTAACGAGCTTTTCACGGAATATTGGTCCAATCAATTCAGCTACCATGGAAATATCTGGGCATCCGGAGGCAACTGAATCAAATTGACAAGTATTCCAATTTGCATGTCATCTGGGTGATACTGATACATCTTGGGCTCCTCAAGCATTCCGAGCGACGCACACTTGCGAGCGAGGGGCTTTGAGCTTCTCACGACTCGAATCGCGAAATTGGACAGACATTTAAAAAACAGAAAAATTCCACAATAATCCCACACACATATCTATGCCCACTTCTTCTTTTTCTTCATGGACCGTTTTCTGGGTGACATACCGTTTCCCTGACATGTTGAAGAAGAGCTAGTGCAGTGTCCTTAAAGCTGAAGCAAAGTTGCCAGCGCTGCGCGCAGCCCGAAATAAGGAACATCGATCGTCGAATCTCCGTCTGAGCCATGCTTCTTCGTCTATACATCTTACGCTTTTAGTATACTAGCGATGCTTCAGATCGACCAAATCCCACAGCAAAGAAAGGGAACCAGATGCTCATTTGACTAGTCGAATACCATCTTCCCTGAGGGAAGACAGCAACTGAATCAGCAGAGGTAGTTCTTCTATGTTACAGCTCCTGGAACGAGAACTATAGTCGTGAATACTCTCGCTGTTACTGTAGCCGTGGATATGCATTTCCGGGTTGAGACTTGAGGTTCCGGAAGCGGAAATCTTTAGATTTAGAGGCAAGTTGAAGAAACCTCACAATGGAAAGACAAACGCCTGTCTATATGATATCAAAAGATTAAAAATTTATTCGTGAAGAGGTCTACTGTTAAGGGAAATGTAGCAGAACAAAACTCGAGCAGAGATTTTTAGGTGGAGGAGAAGGCGAAGGCCTGAAATACAAAAGACGAAAAAGTACGCAGTATGTAGCTTTTAATTCACGAGCGTCCAAGGAGCAAAGATATTACAGGGCTAACAAGCTAGATGAACACGAGGAACTTGAAACCCGTTTTCTCCTCGATGATCGAAGACTCTTTGAAAACCCCCCTCAAAAAAAATACCCGAAAAAAACCCCTCTCAGAAAGAATGGGTTTCCATATTGAAAATCTTAATACTAAGAGACAAAAAGATATGTATTCGACAATCGCTCGATCGCCCGACGAGAGGCTCGAACTCTCAACCTTGGGCTTTGTACGGAAGTATCACTTGTGACAAATCCTTTTAAAAGGCCCACGCGCTAACCCTGAAGTTGTGTTAGTGACATTAGGTAAATGTTGCTTGGTCATTCTTACAATTGTGCCAGCCGGGCTGTTGATTGATACTCCTTCTACCTTATTTGTATACATAGCCATTGTGCAAAAGCTTAGGACTTTGTGGGAGCTGTGGAAAGTCACTAACCCCCGAACTCGCGCTAAGCGAGCCTATTGTGTTGGTTTTGCAGTGGACTTAAAGCGGTTCTATGCTTAAGCGAGTCTTGGCGTGACAATAGACTGCGTAAGCTCATGCTGAGTGTCATAGTGTATCAGTTGGTGGATTCGGATTGGTGGAGTGGATCAGAAGGTGATGGAGAAAACTCAATTTTCTGGCAGAAGAGCCCTTCATCACTTGACAGATCTGACATTTTGGGCTTCCGAAACAATAAGCAGAAGTACACATGAGTTCACAGAGCCTATTGAATTTCTCCAACGACCTCGTAGGCTCGGTTATGTCATGGATTTGTTGGTGCCAAACTCAATTGCCGACTAACTCAAGCTCGGCAGCCGGACGTTCATTTCTAGAACTTCAAAAAATATGACTCGAAAAATTTGGCGACCGGAATAGCAAAGAGAAATAGTGGTCACATCCATCTCGCTGGTAGTAAACATTCAACAATTAAATTCTATATTGTAGGGTTAATACTAGGCTTTTGAAGTGAAATTCTTGTAACTCGTGCCACTCGCTCAGTGCCGAGGAATCCCTGAGAGTTACTATTGTCTTCTGTCTGTCTGACAATGACAAACGAGCAATTGTATATAATGCCCCATTGCTACAATCTCACACAACAAGATTCCTCGGCTCCCCCTTTGCCCACGCCTCAATATTCTCCCTCACTGTCCTCCTCAGTGTTTCAATACTGCTTCTCGCCCACCAAGCAATATGCGGGCTAAGAATCAGTCTTCCATCAAACTCACTGCCCTCCTCTCTCCACTCATTCGCCGTCCTAAGAAGTATATTTTCCATGCCGGCCGGTTCCTCAATGAACACATCTGTAGCTGCTGCGTGAATCTCCTTACCCCTCAAAGCTTGCACCAGGGCGCTTTCATTTACAATACCACCACGTGCAACATTAACGAGTATTGCATCTTCTCGCATAAGTGCAAGCTCAGGCATTGAAATTAGTTTCAGTGATTCTGGCGAGAGGGGAAGTGTTAAGAAGATTGTCGTGCTGGTTTGCAGACATTCTATGAAGGAGATGCGACCTTCTCTTACTGTCTTGCTGTTCTTGCGATCGGCGAATTGGACTTTTGATCCTAGAGCTCGACATATAGTGGCTACTCTGTTTCCTGCGATCTGTTAGCTTTGCCAGTTTCGGCGGTTCGAATAGAGGATATGCCATCAAGAAACCCTACCCAGTTCACCAGCTCCAATGATCCCCACAACTTCATCCCTACATGTGCCTGGTAACTCTCCGAAATCATTCTTCAGACTCCCTGTCTTTGCCCATTCACTGCCATTGACTGTCTATCACAGCAAGAGAATTAGTAGTATACTGTAGTCTTGGACAGGTTTCTGTTGAGCATGAGATATTTGAGAGCTTTAACAACTTAATAAGAGATTCGTTTCCCTTCACTTACTAAGCCATGCATCCTCACGACCTTCCTTCTGCACGCAAACCAAAGCGCAACCGCATGTTCAGCCACACTCTCATTGCTCGCCGCTGGCACATTGCACACCATCACCCCATATCGCCTACACGCCTCTAGATCAATCATATCCGTGCCAATCGCTAGCACAGCGATTAATTTTAAGTTAGGGCATGCTTGCAGAGTTTCTTCTGTGATTGGGACACGAGTTGTGATGGCAACGTTAGCTTCCTTCGGGGTAGTGAGGTGGTGTATGATGGACGGGGTGAGGAAGAGCGTTGACGGGTGTGAGAGGTAGGTGTGTGGGAATGAGGGGCTGAAGATGGGCTCGGGGGTGTGTATGCCGTCAAGGCGGACGATGTGGAGTGGTGGCAATGCATCCATTTTGTGAGCTTGAAATATGAAAAGGTGGTAAAGAATCGTCTACTTATATCGTGCAAGTGGCAGAACTAGGCATACTGCAATCCAATGTCTTCATAAAGGCGTGATCACGTGCACATCTCCACCTCAGGTTAACGAGTACTCCAAATCAGAGTGGTGAATCTATACACTATACAGTACAGTCTAGATTACATACCTGAACGCCATCACCATATGCCTCTGTCTATACACAAATCTACAAATATCTCTTCTCCTCCTTCTCCTCGTACGACTGTATCTGATCTCCCACTTTGAAATCAAACCAATTATTAAAGCCCATGCCACATTCACTACCCTTCTTCATCTCCTGCGCTTCTTTCTTGACGTTCTTCAGGGAAGCAAGTATACCTATCAAAGTTAGCAAGATTCCTTCTCAAATAAAGGATCGGGAAACACACCATCATAAACCTTTTCCCCCTTCCTCATCACCCTAACCTTAGCCAGCTTAGCGATCGTCCCATTCCTAACTTTGCACCCTGCGATCGACTTATACTGCCTTCCCTTAACATTTATCTCAAAGATCTGTGCAATCTCAGCTTCACCCAAGACACGTTGCGTGATCAATGGCGGAAGGTGTTTGCTCAATTCAGCTTTGATATCATCGACCAACCGATAGATGATATTGTGATCAAGGATACTGACTTTCGCTTTCTCAGCCAAACTCGCGATATGAGGTTCAACAGTCGTGTTGAAATTGATCAACAGGCCCTTTGCGCTAGCAGCATGCTCGATATCGAATTCCGAGAGTTGGCCAACGCCATAGCGAAGGATGTGTGGTTGGACTTCCTTGTTGCCCAATAGAGAAATCTGATCGATAACTGCCTCCACAGATCCACTGACATCTCCTTTGATGATGAAATAGACTTGCTTCGGCCCAGTCGGTTTCTCGACCTTGGGGGTCTCCGGAGCATCTTCCTCTGCTTGAATCGAGGCCTCAAGAGCAGCAGCTTCTGCTTTCTCCCGCTCTCGCTTCTCCTGCTCAATTTTACGGTTCTCGTTGATCGCTTCCATATCCTCAGCCATCTTATCGCGCTCCTCCTTCTCAAGCCTGTAGTCCACAACAGTTTTAGCTCTAGCCTCATCAGAAGCTTGCAAAACCTCATCACCAGCCAGTGGCTGTTCTCTCCACCCATCAATCTCAACAGGCATTCCAGGACCAGCTTCCTCGATCTCAACACCTGCCTCGTTTCGGAGACAGCGAATCCTCGCCCATGTCTTGCCTGCGACAATGAAATCGCCTGGTCGCATCGTACCTCGTCGCACAAGTACTGTTGCGACTTTGCCCATTGACTTGATACTTGCTTCCAAAATCCATCCCTCTGCTTGACCATCCTTCTCTGCTCGCATATCGAGAATTTCAGACAAGGTAACAGCTGCTTCCTCCAATTCCCCCATACCCTGACCAGTCTTGCCACTGACACAAACAACTTGTGTATCACCACCATAATCCTCGACATCAACACCATGACGAGCTAGATCCTGCTTCACACGATCGATATTGGAATCCTCTTTGTCGATTTTATTGATAGCGACAATGATCGGGACTTTAGCAGCCTTGGCGTGGTTGATAGCTTCAATAGTCTGCGGCTTGACACTATCATCTGCTGCAACGACCAGAATAACGATATCCGTAACATTCGCACCTCTCTGACGCATACTCAAGAAAGCAGCATGACCAGGTGTATCCAGGAAAGTGATCACCTTGCCTGAAGGCATAGGCACCGAGAAAGCACCAATATGCTGAGTGATGCCTCCATGTTCCGTAGCAGCAACAGACGACTTCCTCAAATAATCCAGCAACGTGGTTTTTCCGTGATCAACATGACCCATAATAGTCACCACAGGCGGTCTTTGCGGAAGTGACGACGGATCTTTAGCTGGCTCTCTCGCCTTCAAATCCTCAGCATCTCCTCTATCAATGATCGGCTCATAGTTATACTCCTGGGCAATAAGTCCCGCATTCTCAGCATTCATAATATGATCCGAGCCTGTCTCCTCAAAACCCAATTCTTGCAGCTTGTATACGAAGTCCTCGACCCTGACTTTGAGCGCCACGGCCAGATTCGATACACTGATATACTCTGGTAACAGGATCGGAGTTGGGGCAGCTCTCTGGGCAGCTCTTTTCTCGGCCCTCTCGCGCTTCCGTGCCGCTTTCTCTTCAGCGAGCGTAATTGCAGCATCGAGATCTGCCTCGTCCTCATAAGCGGTGAATTGCTCACGTCTCTTAGCTCTGTCTCTCTCCTTGCCTTTTGGTGCCATTTCGTAACTCGTCTCTGAAGCTTGGCCTCTTCGTGTCTTTTTCTTCTTTTCTC
Organism: Neospermospora avenae; assembly: GCA_014282315.1. NCBI lineage: Eukaryota > Fungi > Ascomycota > Leotiomycetes > Helotiales > Ploettnerulaceae > Neospermospora > Neospermospora avenae. The sequence goes on along the minus strand of JACBAH010007365.1, from coordinate 18,561 downwards.
GCCCTGATTTTGGTCTAGACTCCTCCTCTTCCTCCTCAACGTTCTCGAATCTCTTTTTCTCCTCGTCTTCGGAGACAGATGGGGAATTTTTCAAGTATCCGGGAGTAATTTCTTGCTCTTCGATCGCAGCCATGGGCTTGAAGCTTACTTTTTGGTTAGGATCTGCTTGCTGGGTTGCGTCTCTTTGTCTGTTGACTTCTTGGAGCGCGGGAGACCCTTCTGTGGAGCTATAAGGGTCGACATTACGGCCCGTATATCTATCGCGAGCCATACCAAATGAAGCTCTGCCGGGAGCGTCTCGGTCTTGTGGTCTCCCATATCTCGCTTCCTCTTCTCTCCCTTCCTGAGGCCTCAAAGGAAGTGGCGTGTATCTCCCATATCTTGCTGCCTCGTCTCTTCGATCCTGTGGCCTTGAAGACAACGGCGTGTATCTCCCAGACCTCGCTTCCTCTTCCCTCTGCGCCCTTCCATCCGCAAAATTAACACGACGAGGTCTTTGCCGTTCTTGCTCCGCAGCCCGTGCAGCAGCAGCCGACTCCGACTGTGATCTCAATTGGTTCCACCCCGACTTATCGTAATCGTTTGATCTTAAAACTTTCCAGTCTGTATCCCCCATCGTATGTCTTATCCTCAAGGGCCCTCGCCTGCCTCCTTCAGCATTAGCTCGATTAGCCTCGTAGGCATCCATCGCGTTCCGCCTTGCAATGTCCCGTTGCGCTGCTTGAATCCTCTCTGACTCTGTTCGCGGTACCAGTCTTCCTGCACGAGTGCTTTCTGGTCCATTTCCTCTGCCTTGCGTAACTGGCCTCTGTTGTGACTTTGCTTCTCTCGCAAACATGATCTCTCGCGCTCGCCGTTCGTGCGGATCGAGGTCATCGCTTTCATTGTTAGATCTTGCAGGTGACAGTTTCGAGGGCTCTGGCTGTGTAGGGGTATATGCCACTGGCCTCGAACTTGATGTCCTTTGGAGCTGTTCTGACAATGCATTTGTGGTTCGGGCATGTTGCTCCTGGGGCGCATCTCTCTCATTTGCCGCCGACCTCGAGGGATCCGACTGAGTCTCTTTCACTGGCAAAGGTTTCGGAATTGAATTTACTCCTACTCCAGGTATTGCAGCACCTCTTCCCCAACTAGGTCCAGCTGGAGGAATCCCAGCTCCAACACCAGATCGCCCCCAACTCGCAGTTGGACCTAACCCTGCAGGTCGACCATATCCTGGCTGCGGTGCTCGGTTTCCATTATCTTCCCGCGCAGCAGCTACTTCTGCAGGAGGTTTCGATACCGGGCGAGAGGATTGGAGAAATCGGCGTTGAACATGGGAAAGTCTTCGAGCTTGACCCAGTCTGTGAGCGCAAAAGGCACACAGAGAGGAGTTCGCTGGTTCCTGTATACAATCAGTCACTGCCAAATCGTCGATTCAATTTCAAAGTATGATTACCTGTATCAAGGTACGTCCCCTCATGGTTTGCTGGATGGCAAATAATGCACTCGAAAATGTAACATTGTATGGACTTTGAAAATTCTACGGTGGCCGAGATCTCCCCTAGGAGCCTGGGCAAGGAGCTCTTATCGCATTTCGAAACTCCATGATTTCTAACAAATTACAACTGGAGCGCAACATGCCTCCAAAAACGAAAAACAAGGCGCGAGCCTTCAAATCGATCTCTGCCAATCCGAAATCATCATCTTCGTCACCAATTGACCCTTTCCCGCCCTTCAAACGCGCCCCGACGACCCTCGAACCCTTCCTCTCCAAGCTCGATACAAAACACATTTACATCACGCATATAGACACGAAACCCAAAGATTTCAAGCAGAAGATCTTCCTAGTTCCAGTGCTTATGAATGTGGTTATCACCGGGCTCATATTATGGAGGATTAAAACTATCTGGCCTTTTTACATGAAGATATGTTCTTCTTTAATGGGTTATCCGAATGAGATGACCGTGGACACAAATGCCGTGTCTTTCAATGAAGCATTCTTGATTGTGGCAAAGAGAGGCGTTACATTTTTTGGAGACTTGTTGATATACATTTTCATATGGCCTTGGCCAAGGGACTTCTTCGCTGGGAGGAGAATAGGGAATCCTATTGCATGGAGGCTCGCAGTTGGGTTCCGCCCGCAGGAAATAATTGTACGGAGAAGTAGAAAATGGGATCGTACGATTGGAAATGTGCTAGAGGAAGGAACTGGCCAGAACGCTTTATTCGATATTGTGAGGAGAGCTGTGGATCCGATCTGGATGGCAGAGAAAACGGGATACTTGATGCTCAACAAGGACTGGGATTTGGACTGGAGATTAATAGTCATTGCGACGAAGATGGTGGATAACAAGACTCTGTCGATACAGCATTTCAAGACGATGATACTACTGCATAATGCGGATTTTGGGTGGATGGTTATTGAGACTGCTGCCGTGGGGGGAAGTGCTGCTGAAGAGGAGGGAAGGAGGAAGATTGTGGCTTTCAAGGATGAATTGACGGCGCTTGGAAAGGAAAACTTGTTTTTCAAATGGATTGAGCTGGTGCAATACGAATCTTCGCGGCCGGGAGGATTCTCGCCTGAGAGGCAGTTGGATACAATGGCTAAAGCGAAGGATATGTTTGAGTCTCAAGGTGTTGACTTCGATCAATTCTGGGCCAAAGTAGGAGGTATGGAAGGCATGCCTGGCATGGATCAGATGTAGAGATTCACCATCGTAAAGAACTCAATCGTCTCATCATCATTTCTGTCAGAGCTATGGTGGGCTCTACATGGTCTTAGTTGGACTGAGAGGTCAAGCGGGTCGTTTCTTCTCCATTTGCCTTGCGCTTCCCTCCACCCCAGAATTCTGGCCATATTGTTTTGCCAACTGGCCCCTACTTTTCTTGAAATCGGACCCGCTCTATCAACCTGTCCCTCTGTATCTCGAGAAGGTCCATGCCGGCTGTAGTATGGGTACTGCCTTGGGCTCGTCACATCTCAGTGCCATGCGCAGTCCGGTGAACGAAAACGTCGTGTTAGTAGCTGCGCCATGCAGACACTCAATCAGCTGTTGAGGTAGTGTCTCCTCCACAAGATGCTCGGCCACCAACCACACACACCTGAGTACACCTCTGGCATTGAGGCCTGACATAGACTCAGCCACCAGGTTTCTGACCCCAGCAAATTGTTCTGCTCAACATCAGAAATAGTGCTGCCGGTAGATGCCGATTTGACTTACACATCTTGGTAAGCATGGATACGCTTATTCCTCAAATCCCTCCTTATATGCGCACACAAAACCTCCACCTCTTCACTTTTCCACTGCTCACTCATCAGCACATCTTCTCTTCCAATCCAAAAACAATATCAAAAACTCACCCCCAGATATTTCGTCATCAAAAACATACTCCAACCATGAATTCCTTCATCCCACCCCAGCCGATTATACGCCCCAATCTCCTTCATCTTCCTATTCGCGGCCCACGGTCCAATCGGCCACTTCACCGTCCTCCTCTGCACATTCACAAATCCGGCTCTTTCCATAAAATCACGACTCTCCTCCGCGATCTTAAAACTCTTCCCGAACTTCTCACCACACTCCCAAGCTATTGGTCCCCAATCCTCTAGGGAGCTTCCTTTGATTGAGTCGTCCTCTGATTTGGGTATTACTGAGATCTCACTTTGCTCGAACCAGCCGCCTGGTTTTAGGTGGTCGAGGACGGAGGTATAGAGAGCGGGATAATCGGCGACGGAGCCGTACTCCATCAAAATTAGCGCTTAGATCAATGAAAGCTTCAGATCTGAGATCTTCGATCCCAAAATATCAGGACATCACGATATTGAGACACGTCCTCAGATGAAAGATTCCAGATCAAATAGCAAAAACAGGTGGAAGTTTAGACATACTATACAGCGCGCATGCACGAAATCGAACGTGTTTTTCGAGAACGTCCAGGGCAGTGTGAAATCATCGATCTGGAACTCGAGGTTGGGAGGGACGTCTGAGGGCTGGATGGGCGAGAGATCTGTAGCTACGACTGAGGCGGAGGGATATGCATCGGCTACATCGATGGCCCAGATCCCGGTGCCAGTGCCAATATCTAGAATGCGTTGGGGATTAGGTCCAATGGGCGCAAGGAAGAGTTGACCGTCTAAGGAGAGATTGAAGATGTGGTGGAAGAGATCGAGATTCTCTTGTGCCGTGTCGTCGTTTGGACCCCTGCCATATACCAATGTCAATATACAATCTAGCGAAACGGAAAGGGTAGAATATTGCTTACCAATATTGACCAGCGCGATAGCTGTGATACCTTCGCCCATTCTCGTATATATGTCTTGTAATCATGGAGTATAATGACGTTGTTTCTGAAGCTGCGTCAGCTTCGCCGCCGTAGGACGAGTCGTTGTCGTCGAAGTTGTCGACAGGTACTTCTGAAGTCGTGTTTGTTTGCAAATGCGACTGCGATTGCGGGGTCACGCCGGTGACTTCACTGGCCTCCATCATATTTTAGAGTCCTCAATGGATTTGTAGGACGTTGTGCTGCTTCAATAGAAGTGTTCCAAGTGGGACAATGCGATATGTCATAACACGAAGTTGCTTTTGTTCTGGATGTAGAAAGACCTCGAATCAAGTACGAGAAGGATGTGGACCTGTGATGATCCGAGGAATATCCTTCCTGTAAATGTTTTGACTCCTGGTAAGTCAGCGGAGCAATAGTTAGCTGCGCTTAGTGGCTGTGAAAGCGGATTTAGTGTTGGAGATGCGGTTAGTAGTTCGAAATAGCCCCCGCGAGCCTCTTTTCGATAATGGAAGACCTTGTCATCACAGTGTGCATTAGCTTTGTGTGACCTGAGCCCTCATCCTGTCGAGAGATAATGGTTCCGACCATTAGTGAAAATTTCGAATTTAGTGCTTTCGAGAACGGAACAGTGCATTTTGTTAGAAATAGATTCTTATCAAGAGCTCAAATATTCCAAGAAGCGATGAGTCCGCAAAACAATCGCATTCCTTGGTTCAGTAGGCTGAGGCGTTGGCAACTGCTAACTTGGCAGCAACGAAACCCAACAGACAAGTGCCGAGAATTTCACAAAGGTCTTCTTGACTTTACGTATGACTAAAAGTACTGGCGGGTCAATTACTTGTAATATCAATCAGGTCAGATGTGCGTTAAGTTCCTTGTTGGTTTCTATGATTATGTTAAGTTTCTTTGACTCTAACTCTCACACCCTTCGAATCCCACTTCGGGTACGGTACGAGGTATGCGTGCTCCATCTGAACATCCGTCTGATCTGTCTCGTACAGCTCGAACTCAAAGCGAGTAAATACAACGGCCAGAGTAATGTAAAGTTCGGCTTGAGCCAGGCTACAGGTTTTATTAGTAGATCATCAGATAAGAATTCATTTAGAGTACAAGCTTCTTACCTGATTCCAGCACAAGCTCTTGAACCCTTCCCAAAGGGCACGAAATACCTGTCGAGGCCAGGATTACCTATCCATCGTTCCGGGACGAATTCGGAGGCTTTGGGAAAGATGGACAAGTTCATGAGGATGTCGACATTCGTCATCGAAACAGGTGTGTTCTTCGGTATGATCCATTTTCCATACTTGATCACAGTATCTGGAGCTAGACGTGGATCACGAGTCACAATACCATGAGCGAGCCGTATTCCCTCATGAACACATCCACGGAGATATGGCAATTTCTCTAACTTATGCCAACTCAAGGGTTTGAACGAAGTTGACCCTGCTGCTGCCAATTCCTTTCTTAAGCGTTGAAGGATTTCTAGATCTCTGCTGATGTAGAAACTGGCTACTGTGAGTGCCCATGAGGTGGTGACCAATCCGGCAGCAATGATGAGTTGTGCTTCATCTCCTAGTCGATCGTCTGATTTCTCTATTTCCGGTAGATCGCTGTAAAGTAATTCATGGAAAATTGTAGGGTGTTTCACGTGCTTGTGAGCTTCGTTCAGACCGTCTCGTATCTCCTTCACTTGTGTGGCTAGACTCTGCATACAGATTATCAGCAGACCGCTCAAGCAGGAAATATTATTCACCAACCTTTCTCAGTCCAACCACCGGTAGGATTTCAGGCTGCATCTTCTCTACCACCCATTCTGGCATAACATCAAGTATAGGAAATACCCACGAAAAATGTAACGCGAAGTGTCCAACTACATAAATAGCAATCAGAGCTTCATGAAAAGTGTCTTTGAAACCCGGGCTGTCCAAATGATCATAACTCCTCGCAAACGAATACTCAGTAATTATGTCGGTCGTGAGCGCCGTCAATGCTCTGCTCAGATGTAAAACCTGCCCATTCTGATACGTCGCGACCTTTCGGCAGAATTTCTCAACCTTTCCCAAAATGACTGGTTGAAATTCCTCGATCTTCTTCACCGAAAACATAGGGCTCATAGCCTTCCTCCGCAAGCGATGCCGGTCATGGCCTATCGTTGAGAAAGTATCACTTGCATAGCCGAATCGTCCCGCGAAATAAGCAGACTTATCTCTCCTCCCATCACGGTTGTAGAGCTGCTCATAGAAATCCGGATCATCGATGTGCAGCTCTGTGGGCGTGATGCGAACGATTGGGCCTATCTTGTGTTACGAATGAGTCTAACGCCAGCCACCAACAATTATTTTGCCGGATGCACGTGGAACACAGGGATTTTTGTGTACTTACCATATATTTTGTGTAACTCTTGGATTTTGGAGGTAAACTTTCCTTGCAGAACTACGTCGTAGTAGAATTCGTACCAATTCGTCAGGCCTGCGAGCTTAGGTCCTGGGAAGCCTGCCAATGGGTCGAGAACTAGCCTACCAAAGGCGAGAGCTAGGACGTAGATGAGTGACCCATAGAATAGGAGGAGGGCCAACTTCAAGGGGAGATTGGTGGCTGAATCTAAATCTATCTTTGCCATGGCAAAATGATCGTGAAGGCGCCGATGAAGTCGATTTGAGTGTGGGATTCGTCCGTAAATACGACATTATAATTGGTGGTGGAAGACCTGCTGTGCCCAGCCGCGCTAAGTAAGGAGGGGTACGAGTGCCTAAGGCTTTCATAAAAATCCTACGCTGCTGAACGAAGACTTCACTTCGCAGAAATTTGCGCATTAAGGAGGAGAAAGAGCTTTTCAATCGACTCCTGGATAGCGAGCTTCCTGTTTGGGCACGGTAGTAAGCAACTAGTCCCAACAGGAGAGATCAATGATATGTGAACATTCAATATATTGAATATATTTTGACCTCAACACCGTCCAAGATGGCCAGGAGGATTTCATGTACATTACTCTAAGCTCAGCAATTCAATCTCTCAATATCGCGTAATTTACTTTCTGGAAAGAATCACCGTGAAGAATGGTTATCGCGGTACACAATATCATATTCTCCTGTCCTTTAGTTTACGACTTGCCAGCAAAAGTGACAAGCAATACTATGGGGCTTACATACGAGGAAAGCATCTTATCATCCAACGCAGGATAACGTGATTATTTGCTACTTTTACGTGGTGGGGGGACTGTCGAAACTCAGATCACAACTGGCGTATCACAATGCCGCAGTTATCCAGTCTATCATGCACTTAGTTGCGGATATCCTTTCAGCCAAGTAGAGCTACACTAAGCCAATATCGACCGGTTTCACGAAACTTGGTATCCAAGAAATAATTTATCAGACGTTCACACCTACCTGCGTCTTGTTGCTGTTCGCTTAGCTAAGCGAGCTTAAAGTCAACATCTAGCGGAACACAATTATCAGGCACCAAAACCTTCCGGGATTCATTGAAATGGACTTCGAATTGGATCCAAGGAGACACTCTAATCGTTTCTAGCAAGTAGGTTCTCAGATCTGTTTCGCCATTCACTCGCGAAGGCGACAAGGAATCTGCAAAGTCACCAGCCATTGTGAATTTTCAGAAGCTACAGCACGTGTCTTGATATTGGACAGACGCCGGCGGATAACATGTCGGCTAAAGCCTTTCGTTGGAATTCTTTTAATGGAATAGATCTACACCTAGCTCTAAATTGATTCGGTAGGATTTCCTTACTAGAAGAACTCAGGATACATCAATTTGCTTAAGCCAAGGGGCCACGACGATAAAGAAACTTGGATTCATCATCTCAATCCTCACGCCTCACACGTAGTATCTCTTTCCTTATATCCCTTCAAATTATTCAGTGAGATGATCGTATCGCCCAAATTCAATAAGCCTGGTAGCAAATACTGGGGTGGTCTTCATTCTTGGAGCACGCTCCAGAGTGCCACTCCACAGCATTTCATATTTTCAATGACCCCGCTAATGCCTTCTCTGACTCTGTAACCTATTCATAGAGTTCTGAATTCTCGCATGGGATTCGGCACGAGATAACAGGAGGTTGCGACATCTCCCGCATGTCTGCCTACATGTGCTCGGGGACGGACATTGAGAGACATGGCCTTGGCATAGACGAAGGTTAGGATTACGCGTCAGGAGCTGGTGGCCGGGACAAATTCGCCGCGTTGAGTTCGCGGTTTTGGATGAATTGCAGCCCATTTTCAGCGTTGAGGAGGGCCCGTTGAAGCGCCTGAGTTTTGAGCTTTGGAGAGAAACCCAGAGCACGGGAAGATTGATTATTCTGTCCTGAATATCTTGGGCAGCCCGTGAGAATGATGGTGCTCCTGTTATGGAGTCCGAGGTTTTTGGATGCCAGCTTGTGTCTGAAGAGGTGTCTTGATGTTTGATCACACAAGTGACAGATAATCGAGGCAAAGCTCACGCATTTATAGCTTGCTGGCGGGGCTGAATTGTTTTTGATTCACCGTCTTCCAACACTGGGTATTGACTCGACACGACGGCACCCCTACAATCACTCTTGGATTTCACATCTATGGATCGTGATTCAGACGAGCCGATATTATGGACAGTCATTATATGTAATCCCACCCCGCCGCATGTAGAGAGCTCACGTTATGGCAGAAGGATCAATTATTGTAATTGGAGTTTTTGGAGTCTTTTTTTGGAGGGGCCTGATATTTTGAAAGAAGAGAATCAAAACAAAAACAAACTTCATTCGAATGGGGACGACTATTGATAGCTTGTTTCCAATCAACATATGGCTGTGGAACGGTGAGGTGGTGTGACTAGGTGAGTTTTCCAGGCAGGAAAGCGGTCCGTGAATGACCATTGACGGCAGCCAACTCACATGACACTTTACGCCTCGTCAAACTTTGGATTTGGAAGACATTTACCCTTGATTCGCCAATGATATTTGCATTCGTCGCACTTGATTCCATGAGGACAAGAAGGTCCCGTTGGACAGTATTGGACGTGAGCCTCATGACTGCGGCTGTCTTCGGGACCTGCTCCTTGGTTCTGCAGGAACCAGTGTCCTTTACACTTCATCATCAGAGCTCTGTACTCCTGATCTTCTTTGATCGATTTGGAGTTATTGTTGCCCATTCTGCTGTTTGGTGTGAATTTCAAGGATTCATAGTTACGAGGTTGATTTGAGATATACATGAGGAAATAGCTTTGTTTTCGAAGTTTAGGATTCAATACACAAATGCACAAAGAGACCAGTCAAATTCTGCAACAAAGGTTTTTTGGGCTTGACAAGCGACAAGATGCTCTTTGTTGCACTTATTTACGCAAGAGCATGTTTGTAACTAGGTGTTTCTAACTAATCACGAGAATATTTGGGGACATCGCGGTCACGAAAGAGCGCTAAAGGTCCAATTTCGCTTTACAATTTTCATTCCCCTACTGCTAATATAGCTCGAGTTACACTAGTATAGTGCGTCTCTCCTTCCGACGGTTGATTAAGATAAGTTATGGTACAAGCAATTTCTGCACAAAACACGAAGTTTGAGGCCGCTATTTCGTACGATGATCAAAATTGCATGTTTCATAGGAGCAGTGGTGGTCACTGTATTATACATAGCGAAGTGAAGTCATAAATCCTCCTATAGTAATTATAGTATATTCTTGTAAGCTATATGATGCAATCAGACATTAATTCCATTAATCAAACACCCCTTATTTATCCATCTCAATATTCATACACCTTCCACTACAATTTCAGAAGCCCCATTTGCTGATCCTGGATTCTCAACATGCCCAACCATCCTTACATATCATACACTGCCATAAGAAGCATACATGATAGGTTGTTGAGCATCTGAGCCATCCAGCTCTGGTACCCTAGAATTCCGGTCTACTGGTAGCTCGTACATGTAGGAATACTGAGGCATGACTGGCCCAGGCGTAAGGCTCTGTGGATGTGGAGACCCGGAGGGAAAAGTAGAAATACTAACAGCACTTTGCGGTGACATCTGTTGACTCGATACAGTCGCAGGATCTAGTTCGTACGAGGGTGTGAATGAATTGGTGTTGGCGTAATCTCTTGTGTACTTGGGGCTCGAAGTGGCAGGCGAATGGAGGATTTGTGCCTCCTTCGACTGTGTCGGAGGGTCTTGATACAGCTCAGTAGGATTTTTCCTAGTTCCCATAATTGGCTGATCATATTGAGCAACAGGAGGATCGCTTCCACTGGTGGAGCTACTGAGAAAGCGCTGCGCCTTCTGCCGCTGCTTCCGACGTCGAGAAATGCAGAATGTAAGTAGTGCAATGGCTACAATGGCAATGACAGCTGCTACGACACCTATAGCAACCATGGCACCCATCGACAGTCCTTTCTTTTCATCGTTTTCGTCATTACCATTTAAAGTTTGACTGGCGGGACTCGAAGTATTCGCCGATGAAGATATGGAGACACGGGTGCTGATTGTCGAGGTACCAGAGACACTACTCGAGGAGAGCGAGTTCCGGGATAAGGAGGCAGGATTTTCAGATGTCCCCAAGACTGCACTTTCCATCGTTGATGTCATAATCGAATCAGGGCTTGCTGTTGAAGTTGGAATATCGTCAGTCGGTCGGACTTTAACGGTTACAACGCTGCCTACTGGCGAAGCGGACGGTTCCTTCACAGGTGACTCTGTCCTGTCCTTCAGAATACCTCCGGTGAGCTTGATGTCGAGTGAGAATGATGGATTTCCTTTTGCGAAAGTTGTGGCTACATTTTGGCCTATCGAATAGCTTCCACATCCGTACTGGTAGTATCCCCTTGGGAATATATTGCGGTAGCATAGCTTGTTGCATGTCATTACTCCAAGCACAGACGGACCATCCTGGATACCATCTCTTGTATCTACACACGCTTTGTATACAGCATCGCAAGATCCTCCACTAGAGCAACATCCTACAACGTTTATATCAGTGACCCAAGCACAGTACGACTTGGATCCACAGTAAGCATATTCTTCATCTGGGCCCTGCCTACAAGGGTGTCAGTCTAATCCCCAAAGACTTGAGCATCCAAGCAACTTACCACCCACAAAGGTTGGCTGGGTAGAGGTCTCTCCTGAAAAGCTCGTTGGCCACAAGTTCTGCGGTCCTCGTTGGAGCCGGTGTCCAGTCGGCAGTTGCGCTTGCTGATATGGTCTCTTGGGGTCCGAACAATTGTAGCCCCCAGGCCGCCGTGATCAACAAAGACGAAAGCAAAATCCGACATGTCATGATGATAGCTCAAACTCGAAATTCTGAGACACTTTAAGTTGATGGATGTATATTCAACAAAGGAGAAGAATATATTTTGAGGGGGAGCCGACAAGGCTCAAGTGTCAGGTACTCTGTTATCATGTAGTTCGGGAGATCGAGTTTGTGTGGCTTGAGGCATATGCCATGCTGCATCTATTGCGCACAGAAACGGTACCCGTCTAGAAAAAGATCCACTGCTTGACAGAGAAGGTCGCACCATGCGGTGGATATTGGTGTGGTGCATACGGCTAGCCTCACAGGTCCCAATGTAGAAATATTTCAATGCAACTCCGCCACTCCCGTCATAATGAGTTCGATACAGCTACCCGAAAATCAGATGATGTTACGGTGAACATGATTACTTCTCGTGACTAGAGCCTCGTAGCAGGGAGGTTTGTAAAGCTCGGTCGGATTTTACAATATACAAAGCTCCGTTCTTCCTAGCATGTTGGCGCAGTAAGAATAGCTTCCTGCTTGAGGCAAGTGAGGATATAACTCACTGATAACCATACAATGCCGTGTCTATACTCTTTGGGGTAGCCTGATGACTCTTTGCAAAAATGGAAAGCTACATGTTTGCGGGATTGTTGTCTTACAAGAACACAAAACTTGAAACCCCACCCGGCCAGGCGCATACGTCTTCTGTGATTTGATCATGAGTGGTCGCACAGCATGACCAAGTAGACGTGGCCAATATACAGCATGCAAGTATCTATTTACCTGCTCGTAGATGCGGCTCGACCCTGGGGCTGAAGAGCTACAAGCTTGGCGATGTATGCAGATCTTTGGCATGAGGCTGCAATTGCACTTCGCGACAAGACGCTACAAGGCATGAAGGACGCTAATTCCCCCACGCGAGATGGAGTAACGATCGTGCAAATGCTCTTGCTACTTTGTGTAGTTTCCACTTTCATTCTGTGCTTGGGTGAACCGCCGCCAAATTGTCCCTACTTCAAGACGAGGTATTACGGCTTCTGTGTGGATTCCAAATTAGTTGAGCTATGATTGCCCTAGGTGTCTCAATTAGTCAACAAATGATTCTTGCACACCAGAGCATTGTACTGGAGCCGCAATGTTCTTCTTCAGAGACAATATCGAAAGTGATTTTCGTTTCTCAAGGCTGTGCTTGAATCGGATCGAACGTAGATTTTTGCCATATCAAACTTAGCAGGTACGATGCTTGAGGTCGAGCTGTAAGACAGATCCAAGCAAAAACTCGACTACAGAACAAGGCTACGTCCAAGTCCACGATTTGCTGATTACATGTGGAAGTGCAGTCCACTGTAAGACTGCTGATGCCATGAATTGAAGTTTAAAGGTAGCAAAACAATTAGGTCCACCAAATATCCCTCCTACGACTCAGGAGACTGCTCTCCAACCACCAGCATGGCAGCATAGCTGATGATCGCCTTTTATCACGAAAAAGATTAAGAAGAAATACTTGCCCAGTGAGCCATCCTAATCATGCAAGGAAAAATCGAGAAAGAGCTCAAGGGAAAAAGAAGTTGTTGATGTCCTCCATAACTCCTCTCGGTGGCAAAGGCTCCCAGGCCTGACGCAAGAAATGACGATAGACAATGTTCTCCTGCGAGCTGTGAAGATCCTGGTCCACGAACATCCTTCTTAAAGCTTCAAAATCGGCAAAGACTCCAAATTTGCTGTTAGCCGTAAGCCACGCGGTCTGAAATGCCAAGGTTCCGGCGGGTGTGTTCCTTCGTGTGATCGGACGTGTCATACCTGTCAAAATAGCATCGCTGGCGAAGAAACCGTTACCAATTGCAAGACCGGCATAGTTCACTCGGGCTCCTCCAACCTCGAGGGACAGTATGTCGCCAAATCCTTGAAGATTAGCTATGAAGTTTGGTGTGGGCAAAAGATGATCTTGCGCCCATGTATACATGTGCAGAGTATAGATCGACCTAGCATCCATGAAGATGATATCGCGGGCGGATTTGAAGTAAATACGTCGGCCATTCTCCAGAGACAGAAAATGTGGGTTCAATAGTAGATACTCGGTTCGAGCCTCATTGTTGACATGCTGTAAGCTGCTGTTGTCTGCAAGTCCACTGCTCATGTCAAAAAGGAAGAGTTAACTTTCGTCCGGGCAACTTACAAACCATTAGGACCTGCAACACATATACATGACCAATCGTAACGGACATGAGCACGAGAACCTCCTCTCGCACGATCAGGCGCTGTGATTGGGATTCTTTTTGCTAAAGGTCTAACATACACGGGATTCGTACATCGAATCTCAACGTCTATAGTTCGTCCAACGTCTTTTCCTGCAGCCTCTCGCCATATCAAGACACGTAATTCCGCTGGAAGAGACGCAAATTTATGGAGCGTCGTAGGCGCACTAACCGCAGCAGCGGTAGCCATGATGTAATGAGAGATATAATATTGTGTAACTGAAGGGTGGCATGATACAAGACGCAATCTTGGTCGAGAAATAGGTGTTTGACGGCACAAAGGATGGCTTGAGGTCATTGTCACAAGTCCGCTTGCGGCTGAGATTGTCGTTACGGAATCTTTGTCGTCGAGTATTTGGTTTTTCTCCGTGAAAGCGGTAAGCAATTTCACTTCTGCGGAGCAGCTTCTGCGTACGTGGTGCTGTACGAGCTTTGTTTTTATATTCTAGTTGGAAGTGACGAATGTTTACTGATACTCATACGTGAAGATTGTACAGTGACATATTATCCCTGCAGATTTTACAGTTAGGTAAATTTCAGGGAATCGCAACTATAAATTGCCTTTTTGTATCAAAAGCTTAGGTATGGAACAGAGAGTTGTGAATTATGAGCTACTGATGTAGACAAAGAACCCATACAGTAGTTATCACATGACACCCCCTGTGCTGGTCTGGGCATGATGACGAAGCCACGGCGAGGGGTCTCGTGGAAATAATAACGCCAACACAGAGTGCACTCCATTACCCAATTCTTGCCGGCCACCACGTCAGAATGGCCGGGTTTCTAAGAGGGAAACAAGCTGGTATACAGAACGATTTATCTTCTGGCATTCTCCCAGAATTATTCGCTCCAGATGACCAGGCGCGATATGGAATTAACTCGCAGATTGGGTAAGTCTGGAGCTTAACAGACCCCACGGAAGCTCACCACTGACGTGCCATTGAAACTCAGGTGTTTGGCGTTCAATCCCGTCCAATCCCTCCTCGCGATAGGCACGAACGAGTCGAATTTTGGCAGTGGTCAAATATATGTCTTTGGACAAACGCGTGTGCAAGCCAGCTTCTCATTGCCCCGTCGAGCCTCTGTCAAGACTCTACAATTCTGCTCCGACCGCCTTATAAGTCTCGACTCAAAGAACGAAATCATAATATGGGATTTATTACATCAGAGCAAGGTTGCCGCGTACGCCCCTCCAGGAATAGTAACTACCCTGGTCACGGATCCTATGCTCGATTGGGCATTGATTGGGCTACAAAATGGAGAAATCATCGCATATGATCTTGACAGGGAGAAGTTGGCTCCATTACGACTGCCAAACTTCTGGAGGGAACGAAGTCCAAGATCTAGGGTGCTATCTATCGTTTCGATGCAGCTACATCCCCGGGACATCGGACAGCTTTTGATCGGATACAACGAAGGGGCTGTCATATACTCGTTCAAGCAGAACAAACCCATCAAGTACTTTGATTACGAGGTGCCAGTAGGAGCGCCAGGTGGGAACCCGGATCCTCTGTCACATAATACTGTGCGGAAACCACAACTTGTGCATGTGTTTTGGCATCCAACCGGCACATTCATTGGGACAGCATACACTGACGAGAGTCTTGTATTCTGGGATCCTAAAGATGGACGCATTGTCATGGCTAGAACACTGTCAGACTCTCACGTTAACATTCCAGGTCACCAGACCAATAGTTTTGGGAACACACCTGGGACATTTGCCATAAAGGAACCATTCTCGAAAATTGCATGGTGCTGTAAGGCCAATCCGGATGATACTGGAATTTTGATTGCAGGTGGCATGCCGACCACAGTGACAGAGAACGGACTTTCGTTTCTGGAGCTGGGCCCTACTCCGGTATATTCTACCTCTACATGGCAGATCCTCTCTACGTATCTGGAAGCAAAGAAAACGCATCTACTTCCCACACCTCCAGGGGCTGAAATTGTTGATTTCTGTCTCATTCCTCGCGCTTCGCCTCATTTTGCAGGAGCTCAAGATCCTGTTGCTGTCATTGCACTTCTCTCTTCTGGCGAGCTGATCACTCTGTCTTTTCCCAGCGGATACCCAATATCACCTACAAATCAATTGCATCCTTCTATTTCTTTCGTTCACCCTTTCGTTACCTCAATGTCGATGACTTCAGTAGACCGTACTCGCTGGCTAGGTATGGTTGAAAACCGGCAGCAGGGTCCTCAGCTAGTGCGCGGTGGCGCAGAAGGCATCAAGAACCTTCGAAGATACGAGTCGCGAAATATCGTTCAGTTGGCACATGGAGATGGAACTGTTCGTATATGGGACGCCGGTCATGATGATGAGATCGAGAACAGTGCTACCTTACAAGTAGATATTGCAAGGGCGCTCGACCGACATGGCGATTTGAACATTACATCAACAAGTATGGGAGCCAGCACAGGCGAATTGGCGGTTGGTGTCGCTTCTGGTGAGGTGGTAATCTACAGATGGGGAGCGAACAAGCTATTCGGTCGCGATGCACCAAATCCTACGGAGACTATTCCTGGCGGCATCACAGACATCACATCTCGTGCCGAATCATCCCTGAAGGAAGGACTGCAGCCATTTATCTTGTACGACATGGCTAAGGGTCCCATCACTGCGATCAAGATGTCAGAGGTTGGCTTCGTTGCGATTGGCTCTGAAGGTGGTTTCTTGTCTATCATCGATCTCCGTGGGCCGGCAGTCATCTTCAGTTCTGCTATGACTGAGTTCATCAAATCCGAAAAACGTAGCAGTTTCATGAAGAAAGGAAGCAGCCAAACGTCAGGTGCACCGGACTGGGCGGTCACTATCGAGTTCGGAGTCATGACGCTGGAGGGAGATAATTATTCCAGCATTGCGTGCTTCGTGGGGACTACCCTAGGCAAAGTCATCACCCTCAAAGTTCTTCCGCAGCCAAATGGCGGATACACAGCTCAATTCGTAGGCCTTTCTGCTCTAGCTGACAAAATCATATCTATCTCTCCGATTGTGGCGGATACTGGAAGACCTGCACTAGCCAATGGAGCCGCTGTCGCAGCTCTGAGAAGTGGTCAACAGACCCATGGAACACTTGTAGCTGGTAAGTCCCGAACAGACTTGTTTGATGGTACGCGCTGACACATTGAAGTCACCCAGACGGAAGCTCGAATCTTCAAGCCAGCAACTGCTAAAGGAGCTCACAAAACTTTTGATGACTTTCTTTGCGATGCCGCGAACGTCGTAGATTTCGAAGGGCGCGGTCACGCCTTAGTAGGTGTTTTCGGAGACGGTACAACACGAGCCTACTCCCTCCCAGGCCTCAAAGAGATGGGAGCTGCGCCTATCGCCATGCTCGATAGAACAAGAACTACTAACTCAATTGTCACTACCTCCGGTGACATCTTCGGCTGGACTGGTCCCTCAGAGATCGCCATGCTCAGCGTTTGGGGCACTGCCCAACCTCTGCGCAAGTCCAATGACAAGATCTTCAATCCCGAGGCTATAGTTCCTCCTCGTCCTACTATTTCCAACTTGCAATGGATCGCAGGAACACAATATGTCAGTCCGACTGATCTCGATCTCCTTATCGGCGGACCAGACCGTCCACCAAGTAAGCGGATGATGGCAGCCGCGGCTGCAGAAGATAGAGCACGGTCAAGTGGGGGCCCAGGATCAAGTCGAGAAGCGCCCGGTACGCAATCGACAGAGGGTTGGGGCGATTACATGACTAGGCAGCTGAACGAAAGGACGGAGAAGCTGAATTTTGCGGAGAATACAACAGATAGGATGCTAGAATCAAGTCAGGGCTGGGCAGATGGTGTGAACAAGTACGTCAACAAACAGAAGCGTAACATGGTTCTGGGTGGGATTACCAGGAAGTGGTTTTGAGGGTATCTTCCTAGATCTTGGAGCAAGGCTGGAAATGGCGCTATCATCAGAATATAGGCGTTGAGGTACTAAGCGACTAGAACTGGATATTCCACGGAGTTCTGCCGTTACTTTGAAAAGGAGTTTGAGGCATTGTTTTCACACATTACTGATCTCCTTTCTCTCCTGATTTTCAGTCGGTGCAAGATGTTACTCTGCATCCTTCAACCAATAAGTACAAGCCTCATCTGAGAATTGTCAACAAACCCATCACGAGCCCTCGCTCTTCTCTCTATGCCGCTACCAGAATTCGCTGCTTATATTGCACCTTGAATTGTCACAACTGACTGCACCTCTCTAAGCTAATTTTAAGCACCTAATGGACTCCGGTTTAGTGGAGGAAGGGCTGGCTCATGAGTTTAATCGTGCGAGTTTCTCTTCCATCGTACAACTGTCTCAACTGCAGTGTCTCAATCCCCCCGAATGGTACACTCTGCCACTATCGCCGTGCGCGATCTGCGAGATGGGTTGGTCAGCATATCATCCAACCACCAAGACTTATGCTTTTCGGAATGATCAGCCACAATTCGCTTCATTTGCAGGTCCTGTCCCGGCGCACCTATCTCCGTCTGTCATTTGGCTGGACCGAGCCACACGAGCGTCTCCTGGGATTGTACCGACAACAGTTCTCCATAAGGTCAGGAAGCTCAGAAATACGCTCTCCAGTATTTAGTACTCTTTATTTCTTGATTTGGCGGCCAAATCTTCTATCTTCTTAAGAACGCCTGTGCGATTGTGCCCCTCTCTCGCTTCTCGAATATATGGGTCTATAATTCGGCTGCGATTTGTTTACTTTTCTGGACAATATACTAGCCGGCCCACCTCCAGTTTCGCTCGGGGCTCGCTTACTGTCGGGGAAAGCGAATGTCACAGGCAAGCAAAACTGTCACAGCTCAGATAGCCGAGGCAGTCTTTTCCCACCAA
>JACBAH010007364.1:0-27842 GCA_014282315.1 Neospermospora avenae | reverse complement strand
GACCTCTGGCTGGAGAAGGACCACGCCCTCGATCATTTAGTGGAGCGAATTGAGTTGGAAGAGATGGTATAGATGGCATCGGAGGAGCACCCGCATTGTAGTCAGTAGGAAGATTGTTGAATCGAGTAGAGTATCTGCGTTTGACTAAGTCGGATGTCTAGATTCCATGTCAGATCAAGATGATCCGCGACAATATCTCGGGGAGTAGTCTGCGTACCTTGCCTCCAGCTTGAGGTCTTTGAGGAGGCAGATCGAATGCTGCCTGTGCCGCATTGCTTCTTGGAGCTCCTCCTGACTGCTGTATTGGCCCTGATATCTGCTTGGGGGCACTTATGGCTGGCCGTTTGTTTCGCTTTGTCCGGAGAGAAATCCCCTTGCTCTTTTCTTTCTCTTCCGACATGATTGACAGGATGTGAAAACAATGGAATGTTTTTAATTCGCAGTGGTTGTGTGTAAAGGATGTAGCTTTTATCTCGAAGCTCATGTATTGCGACGTCGTAGCTCGCAGGTGAGGACTAACTGGAAGCTGCCTGCCAGAAGCCGTCCCAGCTCATACCAGCCACCAGCCACTTGAGGTCCACCTGCACCTCCAGGGATGCTAGCAGCCGCCAGCCGCCAGTCCAAACCCAAAAAAATCCCAAGCTCCAAGTTCGAGGGAAATACATCATATCAGTTCACATCTTGCCCAAACTTGCCGTCGACATCCCCTTCCCATCATCACCTTGTATCAACAGTACCAGGAAGAGGTAGATCCAATTAAATTATGGTGCAGACATCTACAATTGTTGCCGCCACGGTTGGCACCTTTGCAACTGGCTTCGTTGGTATGTCCATTGGTTTCTTGCGCGGACTTGGCTGACCTCGAGGACAACAGCATATGCCGTATATTTCGACTACAAACGCCGCAATGATCCTCAGTTCAGAAAACAGTTGAAGAAGGAATTGAAAAGGCAGGCCAAGGTCGCAAAGGAGGAAGCAGAGGCTCACACCACTCGGCAAAGGCAAGCTATCAGAGCAGCTGTAGAGGAAGCGAAGGAGGACGGGTTCCCATCAGATTTTGAGGAGAAAGAGGCATACTTCCTGCAGGAACTTGCTCGGGGAGAGGGACTGGCAGGAGAAGGTATATTGCATCATTATGGGTCTGGAATCTATTTCTAACTGCTCAAAGGAGCCGATAACGTCGACGCTGCGCTTTGCTTCTACAAGGCCTTGAAGGTTTACCCAACACCTACAGATTTGATTTCGATTTATGACAAGACAGGTACGTCCCGTCAAGAAGATTCGTTGGGCATTCACTGCATCTTGGGTCCATTGGGCCATTAAAGATTATCCACTCTCTCGTAGAATTGGGTATCAGCATTGCCTTACTAACTTCATTTACAGTACCTAAGGCTGTCCTCGATATACTGGCAGAGATGATTGCTGCAGATTCGGAACTCAATGTCGGACCACTTGCTGGCGGACCAGGCTCCGACATGGATTAAACGTGCCTTCATGCATTTACACCTACGACTGCGCTCCTTCTCTCCCCTCCCCGAATTCATGATCCGACGACCGAATCCCTTCCAACAACTCTCCTTCTTCAGCAGCGATCTGGATACCTACCATCTTGAAGGCGTTCCGCTCTGTGTATATCATCTGGCGCATTTTCGATTCTCTGTCACTTGTACATTGCTCAACATTATGAGGGTAGATTATACCATACGGCTGTATTGATGAAAAGCGAAGCGTAATATCAATTAAATGAGGTCGAACATGCAACGCGATTGTCTTTCTGTTTTGGCTCCTGAGCCCCTGATATGTGATCGCTCTCTTCCTTGGGTGGCCGATTAGAAACAAGCCTCAGCGCGACTATGAACGTGCGCTGAGTGTGGACAAAATTCCAGAAATCTATTGTAACGTTGTCATTGTTGTTATCGACGACCTCGTTGTCCCCATAATCTAGATCGTGGTGAATTTTGAGATTGATATGCTCTGCTGTAGAGTAGGACGGAGCACTTGACCTGTCTTGTGCATGACGCTAGTAACACGAGGCGGGCTGGCGGGTTCTAGGGGTTAAGGTACGCGACTGAGTACCGTGGATCGTGATAAAAGTCAACACCACTCCCCATCCGCCAACACATCCTAAATCCCACCAACGCAGTCCACCGATTCCACTTCATCACCAGTGGGCATCACGAAATCGAGTATGGACGGTCCTCGCGACTTTTGAATCAACTCCCGCGCTCATCAAATACAACATGATGGAGAGCTTGGTAACCTCTCCTGGACCGGCCAGTCCCAAACCGAATGGCACCGACGCTTTTGCGATAGACCCCTCAATAATCGTCGAGTACCTATCCGGTGTGCTTGAGATTGCTTTGGGGGCTACGAGGAAGGAATTGGAGAATCCTGGGAGCTTGTTGTCGCCGGAAAACAGAATACATACCCTCCAAAGATGTTCCAGGTTTGCGTCGGAGAACCAAGTGGCACTTTATGTGACCAAGGATCTTGCAGGTGCTGGCGGACCTGATGGCATAATCGATGAGTCCAGTAAGTCTGAAGTGCTTTGGAGGTATGCCGGCACGCGCTGATATACCTATAGGCTCTGCGCCATACAATTATACTGTGACAACGGATATTTCCTTTTCTCCAACAACCACGGCCTCGATTGCACTCTTGAAACGGCCTTACCCAATAGATCCGACGATACCCATTACTTCACAAGTACAAATTATTAATTTACCGGGTGCTGCATCGCTGAGCGGTACTTCGAATGGACAAGGTGGCACGGCTGTCAGCCCTTACGAAATTCTACATTCGGTCGTGCATCTTGCGCTGGCGCCATACTTCGATGCATATACTAAGAATCAACACAGCACGAATGGAGTTCGTGGCAGATCAGACGTCGAAGCAAAGACTGGGATTCCAGTAACGAAGAAGAGGATAGCAGAGTTGGAGTTGAGCTTGTTACATCTTCAGCAGAACATCGACATCCCCGAGTTGATCCTGCCTCTGCACCCCATGGTCCAAAATGCTGTCGATGACGCTGAAGCGAGAAATACCACTCCTACGCAAGAAATGGTGCCTGCGAACCTCCTCCAGGACAGCGCCTTTCTGAATACTCTGCAAAGTAATGTAAATGGATGGATCAAATCTATACAGGCAGTCACGAAGATGTCAAGGGAAGCATCAAGTGGAACTGCAACACAGGAAATCAACTTCTGGCTATCGATGGAATCTGCGCTGGAGGGTATTGAGCAGCAGCTTCGAAGCAGTGGTGTAGCTCTTACAATAGATATCCTAAAGACCGCGAAACGTTTCCAAGCAACTGTCAGCTTTCGTGCGGATACCGGATTGAAGGAAGCTTCGGAGAAGGTCCAAAAATACAACCAGTTGATGAGGGATTTCCCTCTGGACGAGCTACTTTCCGCAACGTCTCTGCCTAAAGTCGAGGATGCTATAGGCTTGATCTTCGGACATCTTAACAAGAAGCTTAGAATCTGCCCATACCCAATACGGAGAGCTTTGCCTTTGGTTGAACTCATATCCGCAGATCTGGACGCTCAGTTACATTCATTGCTGCACGGTCGTCGGTTGATGAATCTGGACTATGGAGAATTCAAGAGTCTTATGGCAACTGCTGAAACGATCTGGAAAAGCTGGGATGAGAATGTGAAGGAGTTTACCAATGTTGCCCGAGAAGTCACCCGTCGGCGAAACGAAAAATTCATTCCAATCAAAATCGTGCCAAAGCATGCAGATCTCCAAGCCCGGCTGAAATATGTTAGTACCTTTCGCGACAATCATGAGCAGCTGCAGAGGACTATCGTCAACGTGCTAGGTGCAAAGCTCGGAGATGGCGAAGGTACTACCAATGGCATTGTTCTTGTAGAAGAAATGGGCGATGTCGATGCCGTCGAGGAGGTTCAGCAAGCCTATGCCGCATTAAATAATGTGGACTTGCTAGATGTCACTCCTGAGGGCACCCAGAACTGGGTTCAAGCAGAGATTACTTACAATGAGCGTACATCCCGCGTCGAAAACTCCATTATTGCTAGACTGCGAGACCGGCTGGCAACTGCGAAGACCGCAAATGAGATGTTCCGGGTGTTCTCGAAGTTCAACGCCCTCTTTGTTAGACCAAAGATTCGTGGTGCTATCACGGAATATCAGACACAACTCATTGACAACGTAAAACACGATATCTCTTCTCTCCATGAGCGGTTCAAGCAGCAGTATGGCCACTCCGAAGCACATGCGATGGCACAGCTTCGCGACCTACCTCCTGTCTCTGGAGCAATCATCTGGGCCCGTCAAATTGAAAAACAGCTCGACGGCTATATGAAGAGAGTTGAAGACGTGCTTGGAAACGACTGGGCTCTCCACTCTGAAGGTCAAAAGCTACAGAGTGAGAGCAATCTATTCCGGAAGAAGTTGGACACCCGCCCTATCTTCGAAGCCTGGCTGCACGATGTTCAGAGAAAGCAGATATCAATTTCCGGTCGTCTTTTCAGCATCAACAAGATCAGAGCATCCAATAATGCACTAGAGCTCGTCGTCAATTTCGACCCCCAAGTTATCGCCCTCTTCAAGGAGACTCGAAACTTACAATGGCTTAGCTATGCTGTTCCTCATCAAATAAATACCGTGTCAAAGCAGGCCAAGCGAATATATCCATACGCTGTCAGTTTGATGGAGAGTACGCGAACATTTGCTCAAACTAGCAGGCAAATTTCTGAGATGGCAGATGTGTCTATACTCTTGAGTGGTTATCAAAATGACGTTCAAGCGTTGATCACCAAGGGAGTGCCGTTAAAGTGGGAGACGTTCGTTCTTACATTTGACTACCACATCAAGCAAAATCCTTCTTCTTTCCACCTCCCAAACGGCAATTCGGACCATGCCATTGGTGGCGGGACCGACAGCAAACATGGCCAGTTTGTTAGAGAGTTTGCAGCCTCGGTTTCGTTGCTGCAGAACAAGACCGCTTCTCTGGCTGTCTCTAATGTTGATATCCAAAATGCACTTGCGGAATTGGAAACATGCCCATACGATGCAGCTGAGTTTCACAAGCGACTCGAAGCTGTGCAAATGGCTGTGGACAAACTGAATCTCGAAAATTACGTGAACCTCTCATACTGGGTGAGAGAGATGAACGCAAGAATCAAAACAACTCTCTTGGTACGTTTGCGGAAAGCAATCTCTTCTTGGATCGAAGAGTTCGAGAGTGACCGTTCCGAGGGCGTGAACAATGATAGTCGGCGGAAGCATCTCAGCACGACATCGTCTCCAGGTGAAGACCAAGGCCCGTCTCTCAAGCGCCTCGTACACGAAGTGTCCATGCGAAATCAGGTCATATACTTGGATCCACCATTGGAATTTGCTCGAGCAAGCTGGTTTCGACACTTGCACGAATGGCTCGGGATCGTGTGCAACCTTCGTAAGGTTAAATCTTCCAGATATGAGATGAGTTTATCAGACGGGAATGATACTGAGGCTCGTTTCACCGACCTGCCAGGCTCGTGTACCGACAGTCTTACTCGGGTCTACACAAACATTGAGGCAAAGCTGGAGGAGATTAGTCTTTATGTCGACAAATGGCTTCAGTATCAATCACTTTGGGATTTGCAGGCTGAGCAAGTCTACGAGTCACTTGGCGAGCAGTTATCTAGGTGGCTGCAAATGCTTCAGGATATTCGCAAAGCACGCTCTACGTTCGACACCGCTGAGGTTAGTCGCTCTTTTGGTCATTTGTCGATCGACTACGACCAGGTCCAGACAAAGGTCAACGCCAAGTATGATCAATGGCAACACGAAATCCTGACCAAGTTTGCCGTCCGCCTCGGCAACCGTGTTCGCGAAGTGTATCACGAAATCGAACGAGCGAGAAAGGATCTAGAAGTCCAATCTCTCGAAGCATCTTCCACTGCCCAAGCTGTACAGTTCATCACTATTGTGCAAGCTTGTAAGCGTAAAGTCAAGGCCTGGGGTCCAGAGGTTGAAGTCTTTAGACAGGGTCAGACGACTCTGACTAGGCAGAGATATCAATTTCCTGGCGACTGGCTTGAGGTCGAGCAAGTGGACTCGGAGTGGACAGCTCTCAACGAGATTCTCTCCAGAAAGGCTAAAATCGTAGATGACCAGTCAGATGCTCTTCGTGCTAAGATCATAGCTGAGGATAAGGTTGTCGGAGACAAAATTCTGGAGATTACGGGCCAGTGGAATGAAGAAAAGCCTGTCTCCGGCACTATCGCTCCAGACATCGCCTCGGCAACACTTGCGTCGTTCGAATCTCGAATATCCAAGCTCCACGAAGATTCGGAAATGGTTTCCCGGGCCAAGGAGGCATTGGACCTTCCCTCCAGTCCCGCTACAGCACTTACCGCTATTCTCGAAGAGGTTCAAGATTTCAAGTCTGTTTGGGCTGCTCTGTCAACAATCTGGAAGAGTCTGAACGAGCTCCGGGAGGGGCTATGGAGTAGTGTTCAACCTCGCAAACTTAGATCTTCCATTGATAGTCTCATTAAGATGACGAAAGAAATGCCCAGTCGCATGCGTCAGTATGCCGCCTTCGAGCATATTCAGAGCATCCTACGACAATTTCTCAAGGTCAATCCTATCATTGTAGACCTCAAGACCGAGGCCGTCCGTGAGCGTCACTGGACCAAGATATACAAAGCTCTCAAGCCCGGAAAGCGCTATTCGCAAATCTCCATGACCCTCGGTGACGTCTGGGATCTGCAACTTGCGGCCAGTGAAGTCGTCATCCGCGATATCATCGCGCAAGCCCAAGGCGAAATGGCTCTCGAGGAATTTTTGAAGCAAGTTCGCGAGATCTGGACCAGCTATTCATTGGATCTTGTCAACTACCAAAACAAGTGCCGACTCATCCGTGGCTGGGACGATCTCTTTGCGAAGTGCAGTGAGAATCTGAATTCGCTACAGGCAATGAGACATTCCCCCTATTACAAAGAGTTCGAAGAGGAAGCATCATCTTGGGAAGATAAACTTAATCGTGTTCATGTACTGTTCGATGTATGGATCGATGTTCAACGCCAGTGGGTCTATCTAGAAGGCGTCTTCACTGGGAATGCCGACATCAAGCACTTGCTTCCAATAGAGTCGTCCCGATTCCAGAATATCAACTCCGAATTCTTTGCTGTCATGAAGAAGGTCTACAAGCAGCCTTTTGTCCTCGATGTCCTCAACATATCTGGAGTACAAAAGTCCCTTGAGCGTCTCGCGGAGCTTCTAAACAAGATCCAGAAAGCTTTGGGAGAATACCTAGAAAGAGAGCGTGTCTCATTTCCCAGATTCTACTTTGTCGGCGACGAGGATCTGCTTGAAATCATCGGTAACAGCAACGACACCTTGCGTATTGCGAAGCATTTCAAGAAGATGTTTGCAGGTCTTTCTGGACTCATCATGGATGAGGATCATCTCATTTCAGGGTTCACGTCCAAGGAAGGCGAAGAAGTGAGATTGAAAAAGGAGATTTCATTGATCAAGACGCCAAAAATCAATGACTGGTTGGCCTTGCTCGAAAACAGCATGAAGTCAACACTTGCTGAGCTTCTCGCCGAGGCTGTCGACCAATTCGAGCCGATTTTCAATTCCGAAGAGATTGATCAGGCGTCGCTGAACGCGTACATTTCCGCCTTCCCTAGTCAAATTGTTGTCCTTGCGACCCAAGCAGTCTGGACCTCTACCGTAGAGCAGTCACTGGAAGCGGGCGGATCTACTCTGCAACATCTCTTTGATCAAGAGGTCAAATTACTTCGACTTCTTGCGTCAACTGTTCTCGGCGATCTTGATCCAATTATCCGCAAGAGATGTGAGCATCTCATTACGGAATGTGTCCACCAGCGCGATGTCATCGAGAAGCTCAAAAACTCAAATGCGTCAACGCCAAACCATTATCTATGGCTGCTACAAATGCGATATGTTTACAAGCCTGAAGGCGATTGGCTCCAACGTCTGAACATCAAGATGGCAAATGCTAACCTCAATTACGGCTTCGAATATCTTGGTGTTGCAGAACGTCTTGTACGAACTCCACTGACTGATCGATGTTTCTTAACTCTCACGCAAGCACTATGTCAACGATTAGGTGGCTCTCCATATGGTCCTGCTGGAACTGGTAAGACCGAATCTGTTAAGGCATTGGGTGTGCAATTAGGACGCTTCACTCTTGTATTTTGTTGTGACGACACCTTCGATTTCCAGGCCATGGGTCGCATCTTCTTGGGTATCTGCCAGGTCGGAGCTTGGGGTTGTTTCGATGAGTTCAATCGTCTCGAGGAACGCATCTTATCCGCTGTTTCTCAACAGGTGCAGAATATCCAACTTGGTCTGAAACAAGGCATGGAAGATGAAAAGTCACAGATTGAACTGGTTGGCCGTCAATTGAGAGTCAACGCAAACACCGGAATTTTCATCACCATGAATCCTGGATATGCTGGTCGCTCCAACCTGCCGGACAATTTGAAGAAGTTGTTCAGAAGTGTTGCTATGTCGAAACCCGACAAAGAACTTATTGCAGAAGTCATGCTTTACTCCCAGGGGTTCAGTCAGGCCAAGCAGCTATCGAAACAGACTGTTCCATTCTTTGACAGCTGTGCTGCTAAGCTTTCGAAGCAGGCACATTACGATTTCGGACTTCGTGCCTTGAAGAGTGTACTTGTCAGTTCTGGAGGACTCAAACGTGCTCGATTGACAGATACCGGTGGTGACCTGGGCCCGGAAGAAGAAGTTGAACCACAAATTATCGTTCAGAGTATACGAGAAACCATCGCGCCAAAATTGATCAAGAGTGATGTGGAAATCATGAAATCCATCGAAGCTGAGTCGTTCCCCGGCGTACAATATGTTCCAGCCACTCTCAAAGAATTAAAGGCAGCAATCCACAAGATTGCCAATGAGAGACATCTTGTCATCAACGATACCTGGATGACGAAGATCCTCCAGCTTTATCAGATCCAGAACATACACCACGGTGTTATGATGGTTGGAAATTCTGGGTCTGGAAAGTCTGTGGCGTGGAAGCTTCTACTTCAAGCTATGCAACAAGTAGAGGGCGTTGAAGGTGTTTGCCACATCATTGACTCTAAGGTCATGTCCAAAGAAGCCCTGTACGGTAATTTGGACTCGACCACTCGAGAGTGGACCGATGGTCTCTTCACAAGCATTCTGCGCAAAATTGTTGACAATCTGCGTGGCGAAGAGGCTAAGAGGCATTGGATTGTGTTCGATGGCGATGTTGATCCAGAATGGGTTGAGAACTTGAACAGTGTTCTCGATGATAATAAGCTACTAACACTTCCGAACGGAGAACGTCTCAATTTACCTTCCAATGTACGCATCATGTTTGAAGTCGAGACCCTTAAGTACGCAACTCTTGCAACAGTCAGTCGTTGCGGAATGGTGTGGTTCAGTGAGGACACTGTCACATCTGCCATGATGGTCTCTAATTACCTTGATACACTACGAAGTGTGGCGTTCGAGGACCTCGATGAAGACTCCGTTGCGACTGGACAAACTGCTGCGAAGGCTCTTGCCATACAAGCACAGGTTGCAGATCTGCTTGATGCCTTCCTGACTACGGATTATTTTATCTCAAATGCCCTGGAACGCGCTCAAGGCTTCAACCATATTATGGAGTTCACAATAGCCCGTGTTCTCAATACCCTGTTCTCGCTATTGAACAAAGCAGTCCGCGATGTCATCGAGTACAACAACCAGCATATTGACTTCCCTATCGATCCGGAGCAAGTAGAAGCATTCATTGCCAAGAAGCTCCTCTTGGCACTTGTCTGGTCATTGACCGGAGATTGTCCATTGGGAGATCGCAAGAGTTTCGGAGACTGCTTAGCTGGACTTGCCACATTCGGATCACCAATTATGGGAGATAATTCTTCACTGATCGACTACGATGTCACACTGCCAAAAGCCGAATGGACTCCATGGCAGAATTCGGTCCCGACCATCGAGGTGAACACTCACTCGATTACTCAGACAGATGTAGTAATTCCAACGCTCGACACCGTACGGCACGAGGATGTCCTGTATTCGTGGCTTGCTGAGCATAAGCCTCTACTTCTTTGCGGTCCACCTGGTTCAGGAAAGACAATGACCCTATTCAGCGCACTTCGCAAGCTTCCAAACATGGAAGTCGTCGGACTCAATTTCTCGAGCGCTACTACTCCCGACCTTCTCATCAAGACCTTTGAGCAGTACTGCGAGTACAAGAAGACTGTCAATGGAGTCATTCTGTCCCCAACACAGATTGGGCGATGGTTGGTACTGTTCTGTGACGAGATCAATCTGCCAGCTCCCGACAAGTATGGTACACAGAGAGCTATCTCTTTCCTCCGACAACTTGTAGAGCAAAATGGATTCTGGCGAACATCTGACAAGACTTGGGTCACACTCGATCGCATTCAATTTGTCGGTGCTTGTAATCCTCCCACCGATGCCGGCCGAACTCCAATGGGTGCTCGATTTCTACGCCATGCGCCTCTTGTCATGGTCGACTACCCTGGAGAGCTTTCACTGCAACAGATCTATGGTACATTCAATAGCGCAGTTCTCAAAATCATTCCGTCGCTCAGAGGCTACTCGGAATCTCTCACCAAGGCCATGGTACAGTTTTACCTGGAATCTCAAGAGCGATTTACCCCGAAGATCCAACCCCACTACGTCTACAGTCCTCGAGAACTGACGAGATGGGTCCGAGGTATTTATGAGGCAATTCGGCCACTCGAAACACTGTCAGTTGAAGGACTGGTCCGTATTTGGGCTCATGAAGCACTTCGCTTGTTCCAGGATCGTCTTGTAGCAGAGGATGAACGCAGCTGGACCAATGATGCTGTTAACCGTATTGCACTGGACTTTTTCCCAACCATTGAGCAAGACAAGGCTCTTGGTGGCCCTATCTTGTTCTCCAACTGGCTATCCAAGAATTATGTTCCAGTTGACCGAGAGCAACTACGTGACTTCGTCAAGGCCAGATTGAGGACCTTCTGCGAGGAGGAAGTTGATGTTCCGTTGATCTTGTTCAATGATGTCCTTGAGCATGTGCTTCGAATTGACCGTGTCTTTAGACAGCCCCAGGGACACTTGATCCTGATCGGAGTTAGTGGTAGTGGAAAGACAACACTATCTCGTTTCGTTGCTTGGATGAATGGACTTAAGGTCTTCCAAATCAAGGTTCATGGAAAATACTCCGCAGAAGACTTCGATGATGATCTCCGAGATGTACTTCGTCGCTCCGGTTGCAAGGGCGAAAAGATCTGCTTCATTATGGATGAGTCGAATGTACTTGACTCTGGTTTCTTGGAGAGAATGAATACACTTTTGGCAAACGCTGAAGTGCCAGGTCTATTTGAGGGCGATGAGCTCGCTTCATTGATGACTGCCTGCAAGGAAGGTGCTCAGCGCCAAGGTCTACTCTTGGACTCGCAGGAGGAGTTGTACAAGTGGTTCACAGGGCAGATTGTCAAGAATCTCCATGTTGTCTTCACAATGAATCCACCTGAAGATGGCCTATCCTCGAAAGCCGCCACTAGTCCCGCACTTTTCAATCGTTGCGTCCTCAACTGGTTTGGAGACTGGTCGGATCAGGCTCTGTTCCAAGTCGGTACAGAATTGACACAACGCGTCGACCTTGATAGGCCCAATTTCACAGCTCCTGACAGCATTCCTGTCGCATATCGCGATCTTGTCCTGCCAGCCTCTCATCGTGCAACAGTCGTCAACTCCATGGTGTACATCCATTACTCTCTTCATCGCTTCAACGTCAAGCTTATGAAGCAACAAAACAGAGTCACTTTCCTTACTCCTCGTCACTTCCTAGACTTTGTTGCACAATATGTCAAACTATACAATGAGAAACGCGAAGACCTCGAAGAGCAGCAAAGACATCTTAACGTTGGTCTGGAAAAGTTAAGGGATACGGTCGATAAGGTTCGTGACCTCCGTGTCAGCCTTGCAGAGAAAAAGGGTCAATTAGAGCGCAAGGATGCGGAAGCTAACGAGAAGCTGCAACGCATGGTGGCAGATCAGCGAGAGGCTGAGCAGCGGAAGACGACATCTTTGGAGATCCAGGCGGCATTGGAGAAGCAGGAGGCAGAGGTTGCTACTAGAAGAGACGTGGTTCTGAACGACCTGGCCAGTGCGGAGCCGGCAGTTGTTGAAGCAAAGAAGAGTGTCAGCAACATTAAACGACAACATTTGACAGAGGTACGATCTATGGGCAACCCACCAGCAGGTGTGAAGCTCGCCCTCGACTCGGTCTGTACTCTTCTTGGCCACAAGGTAGATAGCTGGAAGACTATCCAGGGTATTATCCGCAAGGATGACTTCATCGCCAGCATCGTCACTTACGATAACGAGAAGAACATGACAAAAAGCCTTCGAATCAAGATGCGCAACGAGTACATTTCAAATGAAGATTTCACATACGAGAAGGTGAACCGTGCAAGTAAAGCATGTGGTCCCCTCGTCCAGTGGGTACAGGCCCAGGTCAA
The DNA here is from genome assembly GCA_014282315.1 of Neospermospora avenae. Lineage (NCBI taxonomy): Eukaryota > Fungi > Ascomycota > Leotiomycetes > Helotiales > Ploettnerulaceae > Neospermospora > Neospermospora avenae. Next base: position 15,333 of record JACBAH010007364.1, on the reverse strand, counting down.
CTACTCCGAGATTTTAGATCGTGTCGGTCCGCTCAGAGAAGAGGTTGGCATGTTGGAAGAGCAGGCACTCCAGACTAAGGCCGAAGCACAAGCCGTCGAAAACACTATCAACACTCTCGAACAGAGTATTGCAACCTACAAGACTGAATACGCCGCTTTGATCAGCGAGACGCAAGCCATTAAGACTGAGATGGCTCGGGTACAATTCAAGGTTGACCGAAGCGTTCGATTGCTTGACAGTCTTTCCTCGGAAAGAGTCCGTTGGGAAGAGGGAAGCAAGTCCTTCGAGACACAGATCGGCACTCTCGTCGGTGATGTTCTTGTGGCAGCTGCATTCCTTGCCTACAGTGGTCTTTATGATCAGCAGTTCCGGAAGAATATGATGGAAGATTGGTTGCATCAACTCCAGCTGTCAGGAATCAACTACAAGCAACACAACCCGATTACCGAGTATCTTTCGACTGCTGACGAGCGTCTCGGATGGCAAGAGAACTCATTACCTGTTGATGACCTTTGCACAGAGAACGCCATTATCTTAAAACGCTTCAACCGATACCCACTGATCATCGATCCTTCCGGTCGAGTAACGGAATTCTTGCAGAAGGAAAGCAACGATAGACGCCTCACGGTCACCAGTTTCTTGGATGACTCGTTCACCAAGCAATTGGAGAGTTCTCTTCGTTTCGGAAACCCCATTCTTATTCAAGATGCAGAGTACCTGGATCCCGTGCTTAACCACGTCCTCAACAAAGAATACCAGAAGACTGGTGGTCGTGTGCTCATCCAACTTGGGAAGCAAGAAATCGATTTCTCAGCCGCATTCAATATCTACCTTTCCACTAGAGATCCATCAGCCACTTTCGCGCCAGATATCTGCAGTCGTACCACATTTGTCAACTTCACGGTCACGCAGAGCAGTCTTCAAACCCAGTCGTTGAACGAGGTGCTGAAGTCCGAGCGACCAGATGTTGATGAGCGCAGATCCAATCTCATTAAATTACAAGGCGAATTCAAGGTGCATCTTCGACAACTTGAGAAACGCTTGTTGCAAGCTCTTAACGAATCGCGAGGCAACATCCTTGATGATGACAATGTCATTGAGACTCTCGAGACGCTCAAGAACGAGGCAGCTGAGATTTCGGTCAAGATGAGCAACACCGAAGGCGTCATGGCCGAGGTTGACGAGATTACGCTTCAATACAACATCATTGCACGATCTTGTAGTGCAGTATTCGCTGTCCTTGAGCAGTTACACTACCTCAATCACTTCTACCAATTCTCCTTGCAATACTTCCTGGACATCTTCCATTCAGTACTGCACGGGAACAAGCGATTGGCCACTGAGACAAATCACAACGTACGCCGTGATATCATCATTGAGGATCTATTCATCACAACCTATCAGCGTACTTCGCTGGGTCTCCTCCAAAAGGACAGAATCACCTTGGCCATGCTTCTAGCTCAAGCCGCCCCTTACAAGATGGACAAGACGCTGATCGATGTTATCCTCGACGAGACCATCCAGGGTACTGATGTCTCGACCGACTCGCACAAGAAGGACGAAATCTTCGAGAGAGTATCGAAACTTCCAGTCCTACGAGGCAAGCTTGAAGCTGTGTCATCTGATGCGTGGGATCGATTCTTGTTCGAAGAGATAGGCGAAAACTATGTCCCACAAATATGGGAAGCAGATGCTGAGAAGCGGGACCAAGAACTTCTGTCTCTGCTTCTTGTGAAGCTGTTCCGCCTCGACCGATTTGTTCCAGCCGCCGAACGCTTTGTTACCGCAGTTTTTGGCCCTGGGCTGTTCGAAACCTCTGAAGATCTGAAGGAAATTGTCGAGCAGGTATCTGCAAGCCGCCCAATCGCACTCTGCTCCAGCCCCGGATTCGATGCAAGTTATAAGGTCGATAATTTGGTTGAACGATCTTGTGCTGCATGTACCAATATCGCAATGGGTTCTAATGAAGGTCTAGCGACTGCCGACAAAGCCATCGCAAACGCAGCTGCCAATGGCTCATGGGTCCTCATCAAGAACGTCCATCTTGCTCCGACATGGTTGCAGAGTCTTGAAAAGCGAATGGACTCTTTGAAGCCGCATGCCAATTTCCGTCTTTTCTTGTCCATGGAATCTAGTCCGAAAATTCCTGTCAATCTGCTCAGAGCATCTCGCGTCTTGATGTACGAGCAGCCAGCTGGTGTCAGAGCCAACATGAAAGACTCAATGGCTTCACTTTCGACTAGAGCCACGAAAAACCCTGTCGAGAGAAGTAGATTATACCTGCTTCTGTCATTCTTGCACGCCGTCGTCCAGGAGAGACTGAGGTATGCTCCCAATTTGGGATGGAAGGGCTTCTGGGAGTTCAACGACAGCGATGTAAGTGCATTCTTCTATATTTTTAGTTTATTTTCGTTGCTAATAAGTCCAAGTACGAATGTTCAGCGTTCATCATCGACACATGGGTCGAGACTGTCGCACTAGGCCGTACGAACGTCGCTCCACAGAATCTACCTTGGGAGATGATCAGAACATTAATCACCGAAACCTACGGCGGAAAGATCGATGACGAAGGCGATTTCGCACGTCTCACACAGCTCGTAAACGCCTTCCTGACCCCCGCCGCCTACGATATCGGCCACAAGCTTGTAGAAGGCGTCGCTGGCAATAGTGCCAACGGTCTTGACGGCAGCTTAGTCGTGCCTAGCGGAACCACACTCAAAGACTTCACGGAGTGGATTAAGAAGTTGCCGGAGAGAGAGCCGCCTACGTATCTAGGTCTGCCGGCCAATGCAGAGAAGTTGTTGTTGGTTGGTCAGGGTCTGAGTATGATTCAGAACTTGGGGAAGATTACAGAGTTGTTGGATGAAGGGGAACAGCTCATGGCTGAAGCTTCGTGACAGGATAATTGAGATGGTTTGGGAGGGAGGAGGATTTGATTTGTACAATTAAGGACTTATTTTCTTGTGTTTCAGAAACTAGGGAGGGAACGTGCTGAATTTGTCAAGTGGATGAATCAGGCGCTGGTTAATTTGCTTTTGTGCTTGGCATACATTTGTTGCTGGTAGACTGTATTGATTTGGGAAGCAAGGAAAGAGAGGAATCTGAAGGTGGATCGTTCATTGTTATTATACCCACAGCCTTGCTTTGCGTTGCTCTGCGTAGATCTTCAGATTGGAGCCATTAATTTTCTTTTGTGGAAACATTGTAGTATAGGTGGTATGCATTTCAGGCGTTGGTAGCGAATTTACTTGTTTCATGAATAGAATTTGCAAAATGTCTCTCTGTCCTTAGTTGACTTGATGGGTGCTTGCTGTGCAGTCACGAAGCATAAGGATCAGCAGTACATGCCAAAGAGCATGTCTCGATGCGTTGATCACCCACTCGAGAGCTTGTAGTAGGGCTTATAATTATGCCAAAAAAAAGTTTATTCCGCTCCCGAGGCCGGCCCATGCTAATCACACTCGTATTTACAGATTCTACTTTACCAGGAGTCATCATATGGACAGAATGTATCAGTCATATGGATCTTCTGGTTGACTGCAGCAAAAGCGTTCGATTTTATCGCCCCGATTTTCTTGCTCGAATAGGTAGCTTAGCCCTACCCTCAATAAAGTCTTTTCGGTGATATTCTAGAAGGATATGAGATCTATCGGTTGGACTTTCTGAAAGTAGAAAAGCCGACTTTCGAACGCCGGCAAAACTTACTGGACGGGAGGCGTAGATCTAAAATGCGAAGAAGCTCGAGCCATAGCAAACATATGGGCCTTATCTCGTCTATATTATGCTGCACCGAAAGAGTCGGGGATCTGACCACGTCGTGAGTTCATTACCCTTTGGTGGCCTTGCTGGTGCAGCCATATATCCATTTGCTTGCGTCGACATCTGCTCAATGATCCAGTCTATAAACTTCCAGTATCCGTGCTCTTTCCCATCACAGTTGCGTTGAGATGTAAGTTGATATCATGCGTCCTCGAAGTCCTCGTCAGATTATTGCATGTCTTGAAATCCTTTCAATGGCTCGTCCATCGAGGTGAACATAATTTTCTTGATACTCGCCGAGTAGCACCAAATTCAGAATCATAGCTTTGGTAATCTCGCCGGCTCGATGCATCAAACGGTGCTACTGCTTTCGATTGCATACTTCGACCTCATTGATGCTGAGATTGACGGTATAAGTGCTGTAGGCATATTTAGGATCTTTGATGCCTTTTTGAACCGTGGCCTTGATATGATAGGTCGAGAAACCACTGGAAACTTGCACTACAGAGTTGTAGTTGAATATTTCGGGTGCATCTTCACCAGCGTCGTCCAGATCTCTGCCAGATCTGTTGTCTCCAAGCCCTACGCTACGAAACAACCAAGCCGCGAGAGCGCTGTTGGTGTGTTCGTCAAAAACACAACACTCCGGTGGCTTTCAATAATCGGATGAGTTGAAGCAGACAATTAAGCTCATATCTGGAATGTTCTCTACTGTTACCATGATAGAAGCTGCCAGAAGCCGACGCGGATTATCGAGTGGGGCGTGGAACAATTGCTTCGAATGGTCCCAATGACTCCTTGGGGTTACTTTCTGTACTCGGAAAATCTGGTTTCGAGGGAACTGGATAGATTTCCCCAAAAGAACAGACGAATGCATATTTGTAGTCTTTGGCTCAACTTAGCTCTTTCAAAATTAGAGCTTGGTAAGGAGGCTTAAAGTATCTGCCATACAGCTTAAGAATAGAGCAGGTAGCACAACGTGCCTTCTTGAAAGGAATGTGCTACATAGATCTGGACGAACTTAACATTAGCTCTGCAAACCCGCATCAGAAAAATATACAATTAATTTCTTCTCAACTATCGTCAGCTAGCTCATTTCCCAGACCACATCACATCCTCAATCTCTCAAGCCCATGTGACACAAGGCATACATACAAGGAAGGAACTTTCGATGGATCAGTGGCAAGCCAATCCAGATCGTTGATTTGCACCACTTACGCAGGTCTCGATTTTCCTGTATTTTTGAAACACCTGATCGGAAAGAAAGATGATCCCCATCAGTCTCCTTGGCCTGACCCAACCTGTTCACGAGCGGCACTCATATACGCAGGTCTACAGCATAAGGAGGTCTCCATTCGGCCCGTGGCCCCCCATTGCTTGATACACCTGGTTCGGCGCGCTCTGATTTACCACATACTGCATCTCGCCTCTGCCCACAATCGGACTTCCTCCAAAGCCGTCATCGTTTCCCCCATTGATATTCATAGCCGCCATCTGCTGTCCGCCAAGTCCAGCAAAAAACTCATCCGCAGCATCAACCGCCGCTGCTAAATCGCCATTCTGGCTAGGGCGGATAGTAGATTGTCCTTCCATTCCGAACGCAGAAAGGGATTTCTGTCCATCAAGACGATTGAATGTAGGTAGCATATGTTTCTGGAGAGCGGGACTGTCTTGGAGTCGGCGTGGTCGTGCGGAGCGGAAGACTTGTTGTACGGGTTTAAGGTAGACGGTTGCGAGCGTGCCGACGTTGAGACACATTTCTTCGAGGGTGGCGGGATCGAGTTTCTCGGATTCGGCTGTGATGGGTGGTTTTTCACCCATGACTATGGCTTTGGCCGTTGCCATGTCGGAGGAGAGGAGACGCCAGTACATATAGCCTCTATCTCTCAAATCCGGATTATCGGTATCTTCAGTCGCCCATTTGAGGACTTTAGGGACTAGTTCTTGGCCTTTGGTGGGCCGTTGGATGAAGAGCTTAACCGTGGCTGTGAGAAGCGCAAGTTGAACCTCAACTGGCTCATCTGCAAACGAGTACAGGAAATCCTCGAGAAGTACATCCGAGTTCTCGATACGTGATGCGTACTGGCCAATGACCCAAATCATAGCCGCTTTCGCTTCTGGCTCGTCCAGAGAATCAAGATTTTCGCATAGCGTCGAGATGATCGACTCGTACTGGTTGGGATATTTCCGGAAGATATTCCGAATTACGACTGTCGCCTCCTGGACGATATACGTGACTTTGGTCGCTACAAGCTCTAGCAAGGTATTGATACACCTCCTCGCTGCAGGCTCAATTTTAATGGCAAGCTTGCCAATAGCTCGTACAGACTTCCGAACAAAATGAACATCAATTTCTGTCGCATATTCTCTCAACTCGGTAAGGACCTCCTCAATATTCTTCTCGGTAGCCAGCATAAATATCAACTCAAGTTTTGTAACCTTCACATAGATCGGGTCGTTATATTTGCAGAAAAATACTCGGATATCGTTCCTCAGTACTTCTGGTCGGCGCTGTAATATCAGTAACGCGTTCCTTAGTGCTAGGTATTGGACTTCTGGCCCCTTCGCGAGCAGTGTCACGAGAGGAGGCGAGAGTTTCCGGCAAAGTAGCGAAATTTGCTTCTCGTCGGCAATGTAGTTCATCAGATAGAGAATGACTCTGATGCACGTGAGTACAACTGCTGAATTCGAATGTGATAATCGTGGTGATATGCGCTCTGCCAGTAACAGAGCCTCGGAAGTCTCCTGAGGGACATACGACATCAAAGCTTCCAGAATATATGTTTGACCCCATCTGTAAAATAATCAGCTGGGTAAGCTCGCCAGACATCAAAACACTTACTCTGAGCAATCTGGTAGTATCTGGACCATCTTCGAAGCATTCCCGTAGTCAATTGTGAGCTTGATCGCATCGCTCCTTTCCCAGATATCCATCAAACTCGCCAGAGCGCTCGCCACGACCGTTGGGTTGTCATCTCGCAACATCGAGTTTAGTCGATCAATAAGATCTGATGCTTCCACTAAATGTCGGTCGTGGTCATATAATTTCGCTACACAAAACGCTGCTGTTTTCCGCACGTATGGATCTGCATCCCGGAGGAGGAGTTTTGTGGGAGGCACCGTAGCCTCTACAAATTCGCGGACATGAATGTATGACATTGTCCGTAAGGCCAGGGCTCTGACAAGAGGATTCGAGTCGTTCATATCCTATACACTCTTAGTTGTTGAATGCCGACTTGATCTCTAGTTCCGCACCTCTTGCAATGTTGGTAGTGCCTTCAGAGCGACCTCTGGCTTCATACGAGCATAGTTCACAAGAAATAAGAAGCACCTTTGACGCATATCAGCATAAGTCCACCTAGGTGCATAGCTTCCACGACCCACATCTTCTTGATCTCTAGACTTGGTATTTGCATGCATCCCACGATATCTGGAAACAGCGCGACCATGTCATTATTGCTCATGGTCATATTGGCCACGATCTTCTTGAGAGCGATCTTCTTGGCCGCATGATTCTTGTCCTTCTTTCCCCCGCTGTTCAATTCGAGTCGTAATTCCGCGACTTTGCCCTGTTGAGATCGAAAGTAAGAAGAGGCGCCATTTCCATAGGTAGGGGGCATATAATGCAGGGGGAACATGACAAAGAACAAAGGGGGAGAGTGTCGTGTGAGCTGATATGGGTAGTTCAACCACTTGAGGTATCAATGATGGCGCGTTCAAAGCATAACGCTTTGAACAGGCTAGAATGCAGTGCACGATGTCCCAAGCTGTAGAAAGGTGTTGCAGGAGGATCTATTGAGTGCGAAAAAGATAAGATACAGAATAAAAGCAGCGCATGAGAGGTATATTATGGTATAGCGGTACGTACTCGAGCAAAGAGCTTCGCATCTCCGCCGCTGGAACTCATGATGGCAAGAACAGCACCTCCTTATAGCAACGATCGTAGGTGTGGCAGAAAGTCAATGATGGTACTGTATTGTTAGGACGTTCTGCCGTATGCCTGCCTGCTTGCTGCTGTTACCCCTCCAGCTCGACCAACGGGGATCAATTCTTGTTCTGGGCTGGGACAAGGACTGAAGCTGTCACATGCACCTGGTTCTGGGGTTCGATCAGGTCCGGCGGGGAGTTCGAAAGCGGTGCAGAAGCAGTCATAGATGACGGGCTTCATGAATTCGAGGTCCAGAAAATTAATTCTTAGCTGAGCAGCACGCGTTTCTTGTGTGAGGTGAGGTGTTGAAGCTGTCGAGCTCGTCGAGGTCCAGTAGGAGAGGGATGTCCCGTCAGTACGGACGACGGACGAACTGCAAGCTTGCCGGGATCTGACGAACGAAACTCCACGAAGCGGGTTAGCTAGTACCTCATCAATCAGTCCACCGTCCAACACCACCACTTCAACAACTTACGATACTCGCGTCGCAAAAGAATTTTGATTGTGGGATTGCGCGACACAAACATAACTATGGCCGCTCCTCCACCACCACAATGGGTCCTCGACCTCAACTCACCGCCTACCGCGAAGTCGAAATCAGCAAGCATTCCAGACCCCCCAGGATTCACAGCAGTAGCATCAGGGAATAAGGCATGTAAGACTCATCCATTCATAGACATCTGCCTAACAATACTTTGAATAGAAACAGCTAGCGTCCTCCTCGAAAGTCACCACTATCCGCGCCGCCCCAACGACTGAAGAGATGGACATCCTGAAGCTCAAGAAAGCATGGGAAGTCGCCCTAGCACCCGTCAAGCAACTGCCTATGACGGCAATCATGATGTACATGTCAGGAAATACGCTGCAGATCTTCACCATCATGACAGTGATTATGGCGTTCAAGAATCCGTTCATGGGACTGTTGGCTACCAACCAGGCGTTTGAGAGGTTCGAGAGTCCGGGCACGAAGGCACAATTGCTTATGGTTAAGGCGGTATATGTGGCGATGCAGATTCTGGCACTGGCTTTGGGTGTGTGGAAGGTTAATGGGATGGGACTGTTACCGTAAGTTCTGCTTATTCTAGAAGGTTGAGAATTGTGCTAATATTTATCATGTAGGACCACGAGGTCGGACTGGTTGGCTTGGGAGACGAGGAGGGTGCCGATGGAGACTGCTCTTCCAGCGTTTTGAGTGTACAGACTATGTGAAAACAGGCGTTGAGGTGTATTTCTATGGATGATATTACCCCTAGGCTCGAGGCGAGCTCCTTGAAAACGGCAAAAAACGAATACCTTTTCCCCCATTTTCTCTCGAGTGACTATGAGAAGATGTTCAATCTTAGAGCCAGGTCAGAATTAGGCCAGATCCTTCCACCCTCTAACATCTCCAAGCAGCATTAACAATCACCAGCATACGCCATTCTTGCCAGAAAAGCCGTTGGGTACACTTTACAAGCACTCCAAGCAACGTTTTCCATTTCCTTGCAAGAGCCAGCTAAATCGATGCAAAGTGTTCCAGATGCAGAAGTGGCTGTCTAGGAAAATATTCGACTTGATGATCACCAATTTGTGTTACAACATCAGTCTGCGACAGCACAAAACACATTAGAGCCAAAGCGGTCCTGGCAACGAACCCTGACTTCTTGGGAGTAATACATGCAGCTTCGCTACATGAACCGTTACCTGCATTATGGCAAATAGGCTGAGATATGTCCAACACTTACAGCGCTCCATTGACTAGGCTTGCACGGTGGCCTGATAACAAGTTGAAATATTGCTTGAGTACAGCAGGAGACGCTCCTAGGAGCTGACAGCTTCAATAGATTTGAATTAACTTATAGCTCAAGGAGAAACCTTTGTAGTTATACGAGACCTGGGAAGTATCAATTGGAGTATTTGATCACGAGATGAATATTCTCTTCTGATATAAGTAGGGCGTTCACTAAATCAAGATAACGCTGCGGATGTGAATTTGCGCAGTAGATCTGGATATCAAGCTACTCACTTACACAAATTTCCACTATGATCTTGCTCGAATGCTGAATCGCATGCGATTCTAGTATATATATATGCCGCACTGCGGGCAACGGTCATCTTTCCATAGAGTGATTGAGAGTGGAGTGGAGTGGGTCGTCTTCGACTGAATCTTTAATGTTGTCAGAAGGCCGCGATTTCGAAGCGCAGTATTTTAACATAAGACAGAAGGAATATGCTCTCCAGAGTTCTTGAACCCTCTGGACCTCATCAACTTCTGTTGCCTCACGTGTTAGAAATATAGACTTCAGTTCGATAGGTACCGTCGCTATATCAGGCGCGAAAGCGACGCCAGTAGGAGTAAGTTCTACTCTATCACTCTTATCGCCGAGCAGCTAAAGTATAATAAAGCTACTACTTTTTTTTTCAATGGTCAATCATGATTTTTCATCGGCAGTGTCGTTACCGTGAGTGAGGGACGTCAAATCATTAAATTAGGTTCGATCGTTAAATATATATCCATTTACTCCTGTATCTACGAGCATTATCCTTCTGAATATGATTTGATTTAGTAATCGTTAGTGAAGAAATAATTTTCAAGGTTTGATAGTCCAAGTTCGCCTAAGATGTCCTACCCAGTACCGCTCTACCTACTTCCTCCTGTACCTGTAACAACAGAGGCTCAAGGCAGAATACAAGCAGAGGTAGTAAAATTAGGGTTGCCAAGAGTAATTTTGTAAGTCTGTCACGAAAGAAACAGAGAAGAAAGAGGAATAAGAAGAAGGGTACAAGACCCTCTAGATACACCGCCCCAGTACTAGTTCGACAATAGCCTGATGTGGCCCGATTCATGGAAACGCCACCTGTTAGGCTGTCTGAGGGTATTAGCGTATATCGAACAGTGTGGTGGGCTAGACACATCATTGAAAATCTCCGGGAAGACCCTGTTGACGACCGCGCTAAGTGATGATTGTACATGGCAAAATTTAGTGAACGGGAATGCTTTTCGTACATGTTTGATTATCTCGGTGAACAGTCCGACACTTTGTATGATGAGTCCGGAAGTATGCTCTTAGGAAGTGCTTTGAAGCCTGAGTTAGCTGTTCACATACTCCTTTGCGCGCAGTACGAGAAGATCAAATACCTATCGACTGTGGAGAGCAGGACGTACTAGTAAAGGCGGTAAGGAAGCTAGCCTGAGTATTTTGAAAGGTCGTAGATATCCTAGGCCCGGTTTGCCTCTTTAGCCAACGGATCGCCTTAGGAACGATATGTAGGTGTTTTACTATAGCTCTACCTACTGCTTACTCTAAGACGCAAGCGAGGTATGTTGTTATTTGCCAGTTGTTTAAGAACAGCGAGAGCAGTAGTGAAAACAGTATTGATGTCCTTCTTCAAATATTTGATATCAGGGTCGTTGATACTCACGAGGTTGACTTCGTCGATATGTTTATGTATATGGGCGTAGCTTATGACAACATTAAGGACAGGATGTTTGAAGCATACCTTAGAAGAAGAAGAAAAAAATGAGAAGGCAGATGACAAATCAAGAAAGACTCAAGGTTACTGCGGTTTCTATCGTCGACCTTGACCGCTTTAATTACGTACTCATCTAAGCAAAGCGCACCTAAGGTAGCTCGCTAACCCGTTCGGTAATTGTCAATACCCCGTTCGGCAGACATCCCGAGGTCATATAGCCCAAGGCATGGAACTCGATCTGGAGGATATAGGTAGCTCCTCATCAAACATAAGGAGTTCTAGAAATTACCAAGTGAACCATATACACAGATCGAGATATGGCTATCTCTTCATTCTCGCTTCGATCATGGAAGCAACTTCTGGGTCTTACGTTTGCCGCAATTCTGCATTCAAGTCATGGACTACCAGCCGACGATACAACCGCAACCGATATCACATCGAACGTCCTCATTGAAAGTTTAATTTCCACCGAAATTACCCCTTCTCGTGTGCAAGAAATCAAGGCAGCAAATGATAATAAGATAGGAACTTCATGTGTATGTACTTACCTTACCATATGCTCTGGAAACTGGGAGGACTTAAATGAGATTTGTATGAACTGACACTTAAGCAGTGTATACTACTGAAGATTGGCGTCGGACAAATTGTCTCTACATCCGAATCATCAACGTACCAGAATTCCACCTCATCCTACTGGTCAACTCAAGCCCAAAGTATCGATCCAGGGTGTGTCGTGTCTCCAAAAAACACCTTTGACGTATCTCGAACAGTCGTTGTCCTCAATCGCCTCAGAAAACTTGGTCTTCAATGCAACTTCGCTATTCGAAGTGGAGGACATACTCCATGGGCAGGATCATCATCTATCCAAAATGGCGTTCAACTTGACTTGGCAGCTCTCAACCAGGTCACGGTTGCTGGTGACCGGAAAAGTGCTTCTATTGGACCGGGAGCAAGATGGGCAGATGTCTACACGAAGCTTGAATCTTCTTCTCTCACCGTGGTGGGAGGCCGCGATGCTACCGTTGGCGTTGGTGGACTTATCACTGGAGGTATGTAGTCCCTCCCTCGAACGTCTCACTCCTGACTTCGTTCAGGTGGTATCTCGTTCTTCTCTGCTCGATACGGCTTCGCTACCGATAACGTTATCAACTTCGAAGTAGTCCTCTACGATGGATCAGTAGTGACTGCCAGCGCCACGAGTCGACCAGACCTCTTCTTCGCACTCAAAGGAGGATCCAACAATTTCGGCATCGTAACTCGTTTCGATCTCGTAACTTTCGACACCGATCTTCTCTGGGGAGGTGAACTTGTTAATCCTCTATCTACAAAGAGCGAAAACCTAGCTGCTTTCGTTAAATTCACAGGTCAAGCAGATTATGACGTTTATGGGGCCTTGATTCACTCATATGCTTGGTCATCTGCAAATGGATGGATCATCGCTAATATTATGGTCTACACAAAGCCGGAAGCCAACCCACAAGTGTTCCAAGAAATACTTGCCATTCAACCACAACTTCTCAATACGACGAGACTGGCTAAGCACAGCGATTTTGCTCTGGAGATAGCACGCACGAATGCTGTTGATAGAAACCAGAATTTTTTCACCAGTACTTGGAGTAATGATCTCCAAACACTGGCTGATATCCTCGAACTCAGCGAACAGTACTTGGAAACCGTTCGCACTGTTCCCGATCTAGCATGGAGCTTGACTTTCCAGCCTTTGGTTACGAAGATTACGGGAAGGGGTGCTTCGTCTGGCGGAAATGCTTTAGGACTTGACCCATCAGACGGGAATCTTGTTGGTAAGTGTACTTCACCACAATAAGCTCTTACGTTGAACTAAGAAGTCACAGTCGCACTCATCAGTGCCACTTGGAAAAACACAGCAGACGATGCAGCAGTCATAGCCGCTATAACCGGCTTCTTTGAGGCCGCAGATACATTGGCTGCCTCGAGAGGTAAGTTGAGTGAGTACAAGTATCTCAACTATGCATACCAGACCCAAGAACCGATTAAGGGTTATGGGACTGCTAATGTGGCCAAGCTGAGGGCTGCTAGCAAAAAATATGACTCAGTTGGAATGTTCCAGACGATGGTTCCAGGAGGATTTAAGCTTTGGTGAGCAGGGTTTTAGTAATGTGTGATGTTCAGTTGAGTGTAGAGACTTGGCTTTCAATAGTCTTCTGAGCTTTGAATTGTTGGAAATTGAGTGCCCCTCTCAGACCATGGGTCGAAGAAAGTTCATGAGTTGGATTGTTGGCACAGCATGTTGCTTGCGGAGATATGCTGTTCCATAAATCTGGAGAAATCTGGTCGAGGCGATTCTTTTAGATCGGCTACGTTATCAGGTAGTCCTTTCGTAGCACCTGACTCTCATTAAGGCTCTAATTCGGTGAATAAGAAGGAACCAGGTACTCGAAGATTGTTGGAATTGGATAATCTTAACCTTCCTCTTATTCATTGCTGTAATTGAACGAGATGTCCTTTCTGAGCTTTTTGAGCACAACGAACACACTTCATCACGCCGCTTTGTCTCATCATGAAGTGAATCTGTTCCGAGGAGCCCAAGCCATTCAAATATCAGTATTAGAAGCAGAAACGTTTTTCTCGTTCTAATGAAAACTAGAAGTCGGCGAAAACAAGGTAAGAAGATCTCGATGTGATATAATAACATCACACGTTTCATCACAACACGGTCGCATGAAATTGCTAACTGCAAGCACGGTCCTGAATTTCTTGTTCCCCATCACCTTGATACGAGACTGTGTTAGACAGGGAGCTTTGAAAGAGTCTTCTAGTAACTCTGGGACATGACAGTGTCATGACGGATGACAGCAGTGTCTGAGGTCTAAGTATACGACTTGAGCCCTGATATACTCAAACACATGAACCATGCCTCCTGAAGATAATCACCTGCTGCACACAGATCTAAATCAAAAGAAGACCACAATTTCCAAAGTTACAGGCGCTAAACGGTCGCTCAACTAGAACGAGCGGAAGTAGATGAGATTCGTTGCTAGATCGTCCTTCTGTTGGTCGTCGGAAAAATATATGCGATATATCACACCTTGTGGTTTCGCTTTATCTTGACAAGGGTCTAGATATCATAGCGACTTCGTGATTTGAGATCAAAAGCTCGCATGTATCTATGAATCACAATTTGGCCTGGTGAGCAATTCCAACTTTGAGAGCGGGAGATCTTCTTTCGGCTTATTGGTCGTGCTACAAGGCATTAATCTTACAATTTCCCAAGAATGGATTGCTGGAGTATGTAGACCCAGGAAGTGGCATGCAAGAATCTCTAATGGAAGTGAAAATCAGGACGAAAATACAGGCGCTTATGAGCCAGTAAGCCATAACCGACCTAGGCACGTAGCAGCAATGCAAGTTCATTCAGATTGATGTATATGAAAAACTTCAGGAAGTTCAGACTATTCAGTCAACATATCCACGCTCCTATCTCATTTAGACTTGATCTGAAAGTGAGACGTGGGGGTAATAGCAACGAAGATTTCGTTGGCAGTGAGGCTCATCATCATAGTTCAGACAGACATCAGCATGTCGAATCCCGTAGGGTCATCCTTGCGGTTGCCTGCTGTAGTAACCCCCCACTCTCCTCTAACCCCACGCACAAGAGCTAACTTTCTCTGCTTCATGAAAATTGCTATCGTCTAGTAAGCATCGTGGGCGGCGTTGTGCAGGAGAGGTTCGGACATTTGCTGATTGGAAAAAATGAAAACTTCTTTCTACACACAAAATAAGCATCTAGCTTTAGTGTTCACATTTAGGAAAAGAGAGAACTTACACCCAGGGCTCCTAGGCCAGGCTTGTGACTATTGATCGTATGTCATTGCCGAAAGCGTAGGGTTACTGAGTGTCAATATGTATATGGAAGGAGAGGCGACTGCTCAGGGAGTAGATATTGTCAGTGTTCAGCCCAGACTGCTCAAGGCGAGTATTGTGTATAACACAGAGAACACGATCTGCATATTTGTCTTCCTTGTTAACAGTGGCCGGAAAATAATCAACCTAATCAATTATCATTGATTATAATTGATTATGATTTGATTTGATTAGATTAGCTTATTGTGACCTTTGATTAGATTAGGCTTGATTATAATCAATGATTAGGATTTGATTAGCCTTGATTAGCTCTATAAATAGCTTATATATAATATCTATAGTTTATGAT